>BPLQ01004085.1:0-24660 GCA_021605075.1 Caerostris darwini
CAGGATGGCCAGACTTAACCCTGTGTACACCAACACTCTATAATAAAATCTCTAGCTGGGTAGTCGAAGACTTTGAAGTTGGCAGCGATCACCTCACAATAACCTTCAACATCAACAGTGAAATAATTATCCCAATAATTTCAAGACTTAAAACTAATATATTTCAAAAAATTCAACCACAGTAATCTTAAAAGAAAAACGTTCTGCAATAGACTAAATCACGCTAATAATAAGGAACTAGATAAAGCAGCCACTGACATCACAACTAATAGACTCCGCTAAATCAGCATTTAAAAGAAAAAGCCAAATTCACGGCCAAATTAACGCCATAGTTGGAATGAAAAAAATTAAACAGCAACGTTCACGAACAAGATTTCAATAAGAAGACGCTCCCAATCACAAACAGATATGGAACAAAATTATTCTGGACCTCTCAATATAAAAGGAAAAAGCGATCTTAAAAAAACTTATAAACAAAGAAAAGTCAAACTCGTGGAAAAAGTTCTGTTCCGAAGCTAAAATCTCCTATGGTCAGACATATAAAACTGCATTTTAATAATTTTTCAGCCTCCAATTTTTACATAACACAACAACAAACAACTCTAGTAAAATAAATATCAAAAACATCTTATCATCCCCTCTTCCAAGAAGATAATGAACAAAGAAGACAACAATCAACAAAAAGTAGATTTAGAACCATCGCAACTAAGATAAGGCAAAGCAATACTAACATTCAACAGTCTCCACCATTCACAAAAAGAACTCCATCATATAATCAAAACCATGCCCAAAAGATAAGGCTCCAGGCCCGGATGGGCTAGATGGCAGAATATTAAATCTCTTCCACAAGCTAGAAGCAAACAAGTTGCTGCAACTTTATAATACTTGTAAAGCATGGGTGGCTTTTCCCATTTCTTTCAAATATGGAGAAGTTATTCTTTTCAATAAACCAACTAAAGACCCAACAATTCCCTCCTCTTATCGACCAATCACGCTCCTCCCCATTCTTGGCAAATGTTTTGAAAAACTCATTCTTAATAGACTGCAATTTCACTACTACAGCCACAAACTCATTAATAATAACCAATTCGGATTCAGAAGCGGCTTATCGACAGGCATGCCCTCCACAATCTATTAAAAATTATATATTCAAATAAAGCAAAAATTCTCACAACCTTATCATATCCATCGACATCAAGGGGCGTTTGATTCACTGTGGTGGCCCTCTATCATAAAGACCCTAAGGATGACAACTGCCCTCAAGATCTACTAAATATTATTTGAGATTACCTACAAAACAGACAAATTGAATTCAACCATGGAAATAGGAAAATCATTCACGATCTACAAAAGGCTGCCCACAGGGATCATGCCTCGGCCCTTTCCTGTGGACAATAATAGCAAATCTTATCTTAAAAAGCCTGGGAAGAGGATGTAACGTTACAAGCCTTTGCTGACGACTTTATATTCATAATAAGCGCCAGCAATAGAAGGTCGTTGGAATTAAAAACTACAACAGCTCTAAAAAAATTTCAATCCTGGGCGTTAAAAGAAAAACTACAGATTTCACAGGACAAAACACAAGCAATTGTATTTGCGAAAAAAGGAACGTTAAAAAGAAAACCAATCTTGAAATTTGGCAACTGGTCAATAAAATGCAACCCAACACTCAAATATTTAGGAGTTATATTGGATCACAATCTAAGCTTCCTCCCTCACATTCAACATCTGAAAAGTACCCTCCTAATTCAATCTAATAAATTGGCAACCATGTCAGGTAGAGGATGGGGTATCAACCCCAAATTCACCAGACTATGGTACAAATCAGTGGCGGGCGGATCATATGCTACGCAGCTTCAATATGGGCTGACAACATTACAATAAGGAAAATCAAACTACTCAACTCTATACAGAGACAATTTGCTTTAAAAATTACTAACGCGTATAGAACCTCTCCAACCTCAGCTTTGCTAATTCTAAGTGGACTAGAGCCGACCTACCTGGTAGCAGCAAGGGAAGCCACATTTACAAAAATCACACGGCTCAAAATTAATGCATCTTTTCATCATCACACATATCAACATAATGATTTTCAAGAATCAATTTCACAGTGGAGTGAACCTCCATGGGCCAAACCATCACAAATTTTAAAAAAATACAGAACAAAGAAACAGTGATCTTCACATTTGTACAGACGGATCGAAATTGGACGATAGGGTAGGCTCAGCCTTCGTAGCATTTAACAACGAAACAGAAATTCACACATGGCAAGCAAGCCTTCAAGGCCACAACTCAGTATTCCAAGCTGAACTTCATGCAATCCTCAATTCCTTAATATGGCTCATAAATACTAACTATAAAAGAATTAACATCTTCCCGGACAGTTATTCATATCTCACAGCCATCAACAGATTTTTTAACAAAAATAGTCAGGTTCAAGATATCAGAAATCTATTATACACAATCAACAACAAATCAATCAGCCTATTGTGGATCAAAGCACATGTCGGCAACAAGGGTAACGAACGTGCCGACTTTCTTGCCAAAGAAGCGACAAGGCAAACAATACATCAATCCCAATTAAAAGGCCCAACAAGCCTACTGAAAAGAGTACTAAAATTGAATAGCCTCAAGATCTGGCAAGAAGAGTGGGACACTCAGCTTACAGGAAGAAGAACCCATCAATTTCTTCCAACAGTGTCAACGAAGATGTCCATAAATACATATCTAAACTACTATGTAACGGGACATGGTCCCTTCCCCGCGTACTTATACAGGTTCAATATTAAAGATACGGACAACTGCATTTGTGGTGAAACTGGCACGCCGGAACACTATCTCTTCTCCTGATCTTTAACAGACTCAAATCACGTTCTCCAACCAAATCCAGATACATATGCAACCTGGGCACAAAATGCAGCATTCTCCAAAATAATAAAGGAAAAACTTATTAAAGAGATGGACTTTGTAACCCATAATATAGACTTCCTTACACAATAGAAACAAAAAGCATGTTCTTAATCTAATATTGTATCTATATCCCCTAACAGCTTGTGTAATACTAATTACCATACACAGCCATTTCCTTTAAATAATTGTGTTAACAATTTTATTGTACATATGTAAATATCAGTAATCTTTCTCTTAGTTGTCTAATTTTTGTTTTGATTTTCTATAATTTAATGATAGATTTCTATAAGTAGTTTTAGTAGAGTGATTGCTGCCGATGGCCATAAAATGTGTGCTATTCGCCAGGAATCACTCAAACAGGCCTAAAGCATGAGTTCTTAGAACTCCTCACGATTGAGAGCCGTTCTGGTGTGTTTATATGCACCAGACAACTCCCAAAGCGGAACGAACCCAGTGATTATCACTGATTATCAACAGTGTACTCAGCCAAAGGGCTGCTTGCGTTGCCCAGAGTGGTTCTTCAATCCTCCCTTTCCGTAGATGTGCACCCAACACTGAAATCTCGTTAACTCGGGAAGGCCAGTGGCACGCCTGCGGCGTTCAAGTTCAAGGGTGGAGCAGGGGTAGACTTTGCGTGGTCTTTCTGGTTTAGCGTGGTTTGACTTTCCACTGTTTTGGCCTATACTAGACCTAAAACGTCTTCAAGAAGAGGGCCACTTCAGGTTCATGGGAACACTTTAAATTTTATTTATAAGCACTATATATGTATACAAATCTGAGAGAGAGAGATATGATCTAAGAACTCTGGATTATTATACAAAGAAATACAAAATTAAAAATAAAACGATCCCAAATGTACGATTCAATTACAAGTACAGTTCACTCCAAGGTCGGAGATTTTTCAGACTTCGTGAGTCTGCGTCGAATTTAACTGCCTGGTCTGCAGCAGAACTTAATTAGCACGAGGAGTGATACACGAAACCACATCAGGTTCGTTTTGAAAAACTGGCGAAGACTCCGGCCTAGTCAGTAATTTAAGTGAAATAAAATAATAAAAAAACGGACACGACTCCGCAGAACTCTCTCTCGATTCTTCACCAAAAACTTCATTTTAATACAATCCGTCAAGAGGGAGGGTCAGCTTTCCACACTTCTCATTGGAGAAAACATTGCTCAGCTCGTCGTCGATCCATCACAATGGAACAACTTACGATATCGTTCATATCTCACCTGTAGTTGTTTCGACCTATGAAGGTCGCGCAGTGACATGTGACATTCACTAATTTTATGCGGTCTCTTTATACATAATACCGAATATCTGTTATCAAATTTGAGTGGCAGGTTGTTCCCATTATTGCACGCAATATAAATCAATTGCTAAATACTAATTGCATGCAACATAAATACCTACAATACTGCTAGTCTGCGTCAAATTTGGTTATTATGTAGTTGTCAAATAACATACATTCCTCTCTCCTGGGAATGAAATATGCTACACCACGAACAAGGGTTTATGGGAGGACAATGACTTCCTGTAAGACTTTTGGGGTAACTACCATGCATTTTCATGTCAGATGGGTGAAAACCCGGAAAACACACACCGATGTTAGATGCTTTATATACATTGTCGCAATTGCTGTCGCAATTCACGATTCTGAAAGCAGTGACTGCAACAATGGCGCCATTGAATTCGAACCTCGTCCTCCCACTCGTTATCTGCACATGTTGGCACTGGCCACGAGTTTGGCTAGGTCAATATTAGCACGATTTGTCAAATATCAACAAATAGAAAAATTGCACACGACTTTTATTTATAACTTCCCCACAACGCGGAATAAATCGTTGCTAAAACTGAAGTAAAAGAATTTCACAGCTCAGATTTAAATTTTAAAAAAATAAATAATCTCCTAGGTGTAAAAAATCCTATTTGAATAGTTTATCCCGAAATGTTTTTTTTATCCTTATGCAGGTCTTGAAACTGCTGAAATGTGCACTAAATCCATTTTCTTTACATTCTATTCAATGGATTTAGTTCGCGGTTAGAAAGCAAGCCTTTCCAGAAAGGTATATAATGTTTTTTATTTATTTATTTATTATTTTTTTAGAGATTTCTTGTTTTAAATATGAATCCCTCTGAGGCTTGTTTTTTTTTTCATTGTTAAAGCACCAGATTGTCAATCATTTAAGAGTTCTTTCTGCTTGAAGCACTGATATAAATTCCGAATTGAGTTTTGAACTAAATAGCAATTTTTTTAATACATTTAAATATTAATTGAAAACTAAAGTGATATTTTACAATGCTGGCAACATTAAGCAGAAAACATTCGGTAACCTAAAGGCAGAAGAGTCACCCAGCTGTGAGCTGCAACAAGCTACACATATTGTGCCACCAAAATTTGAAATATTCACTTCCAGTGATCTGGGAATTTGTAATTTGCTCAGCTTTAGGCTCTGGCATTTGGTACACCCCGGCTTCAGGTTCGACTCCTGGCTGTGGCATGGATATTTATATGTAGTTCGAAATCCATTTGTAGGTCCCGGTCTGTTTAGCCCTTGTGTGCACAAAATGACTGTAGAGCGACAAAGCAAAACAAATCAAGCCAAACCTTATACTTAGGCCTGACTGAAATATTTACACTACGCAGTGTTAGCGATCTTTGACCGATCGTTTATGAAACAACCAACGACGAGGACAAATAAAGGAGTTTGACTATCAAATTAAAATGCTCTCCACTTAATAATTACTAGTTATCGGACTGAGAAGATTGAGAAAGCAGATTAGTATCCCATCATTGTCTTGATGACTCGTTTTGGCTGGTCATCAATCTGACTTTGAAGCAATACTTATCGCAGAAGACAATTCTACTACATTCAATAAGAATCCTGGTCTAAACTATACTTTATACACGTTTTCACAATCTCCATCAATTATGTCCACTTTCATGAATAAATGCTATGCGTTTGCGTCTCGTATGACAGTCAACCCGTAAGAACATTCACCATGCAGGTATACACGTTATACACGTTGTCACAATTTCCATCGAGTCACCTCCTTTCTGAAAACAGTGGCTTAAGCAAACGCCACAGGCGAATTCAATCACAAGTCCTCCTAACCTCTAGTTGCTCTCATTACCAATAGGCCACGAGTTGGGTATAGTTAAGGTTTAGAAATCCTTAATGGAATTATTCCAGTAAGCGTATAGATCTTGCAGGTTCCTATGAATTTCCTGAAGGCATATAATAAATGGAGATCTACACAGCGGGATGACTTGAATGGAATATATGTAAATGGGCAAATCAAGTGAATTAATAACTATAACTCAGGGCACAGTCTATTTGAGTCAGAATGACCGTTGAAGCATGTTCATTGATTTGCTAACCAATAGGGTAGATTATTGAAAATCATGCGCAGGAAATGTATGGTCGAGGCATGGATAGTACACATGAATTATAGGTAGATTGGAATATGGATTACGGGATATTTGTATAGAGAAAATTATCATTTAATCTCTCCAGACACTATGGTCTGCCGATATATATTTATTTGTAATTGTTTTTAAGGATGGAAGTAGATAATTAAAAAATTAATTATGAATAATGATCCAGCATCATTTAAATAAAAACTATATATGCCGTTTAATGTTTTGATTTATTTAATATTATAATTGTTTTTCAATTAAAAATAAATATGCTAATGTCAAACACCATGTTTTGAAATATTACCTCGAATCTAATTTTTTTTGTTTCGATATTTCATTATCAAATGATGTATTTTATTTTATGACGATTTACTGTCTTAGGAGATCAGTGTATTAAAAGAGAACGAAAATCGATCGGTTCTTTACTTCCTTTGTTTTCGAAAGAAGACAATAATAATGAGGGATTTTCGAATAAAAAGCAACCTTAGCAAGAATCAGATAATAAAACAAATAAACATTTTTTTAAAAAATATTCTCTGTATTTTAATGAAAAAGAACTTCAAAGTCTGTAATTACATCCACTTTATTATTTTCGTTTCCATACCTTTTTACATTCGATTGAAAAACGTAAAACTAAAGAAGTTGAAAAAAATGTGTATAAATCTAAATAAAAATTTAATTAATGACAATGCTGCACAAAAAGATCGTCTAAGTCTGATTATTTGTTAGGAAAAAAGCAAATGCAGATCAGGAGAAATAAATCTATTTACTGCAAAAAGGAAGATTTTAAAAACAACAAAGGTCGTTTCAGAGGATTATTACTTAAGTTTAAATAATGTGCATTTACTTAAAAAAAATTTTATTCATGAATAAACAGAGGTTTTTTTTGTCGATTCAGGTCTTAAATTATTCATTCATTTATTATTTTTAAAAATCATAAAAAGGACATTTATGTTTTAAAGTCTTTGCCAAATAATCTAATCACTAATAATTACCTCACCAGCACTAATTGGTAATTAATGATTTTAAATATTTTTAAATAATTTTGAAGCCCATATATTTTAATTTTAAGTCCTTGTAGAACGAGATTAAATTGTTGATTTAATAAATGTCAAGACAGCTTTCAGTTAATTTTATTTTACTAATTATTGACAAAAGAAATTGCTTTTGTTGAATCAAGGAGAAAGGCCATAAATATGTATCATAAGAAATAAATAGTATTTTTTATTATTGGTAATTAAAATTATTATTTTTTAGCAATCGAAAATAAAAATTAAATAGCTTGGAATATAAGTAGACAATGTGGGAGCTAATAGCCGAGTAGAAAGTCTCCAGCGAATTGAACCTTAGTCCTGATGCTCGGGGCCTGAGTAGCCGAGTGCTCTGGCGCTCGGTGCTACAGGTTTCGGGTTCGAATCCCGTTGGTACCGTGGATGCTTGTAGTGGTTCGGAATCCACTTTAAACAGTAGGTCCTTGTCTCATAGGACTGTAGAGCGTCACAGATCTCTGTCAGACTTCTCACCATCATTCCCATACTGTATGGGGGCAACTCAGCTCTAGGCACAGTGATGTGATGCCAGCTTTGCTACTGAGCCGCGAGTCGGGCCTAATCATTATAAATGTATGTGACTTTTTGTGGGGAAGTCAAACAGGCCTCCATTACGCACACTAGATGGCTCTAATTCTACATCTTATCTACCATTTCAGTGACGAATAGCGTTTAATGAAACTGCCTTGCCTCTGAAAACAACCCGAACCTAACTGCGTTTCATACAAATCTGCAAAATACACTATTAGACTGACGTACTGTTTACACAGTATCAAACTGAAAATGATGTCATTCAACCTTCTCACCAGAATCAATGTTAATGGCTCGGTTAGGTTCAGTTTGACACCCTACGGTCCTTTTGTGCACACTTTAGGCTAATTTGACCGGGACTTTCAATTTATCGGGATTCCGGAATATTAGCAAACATCCATGCTACCGTCAGAATTCGCACCTGAAGCCTGTGGTACCAAGGTCCGGAGAGCTGGACAATTGGCCATCAGACCGCAGAATCAATGTTAATAAAAGTCAGTGTCTAATAAAGTACTTTACGGCCTACTGATTTGACCTACACAATCCCGGCATATACAAACAACTTTCAATCTTTCAACATTTTTAGTTCCAAACTGAGATTGATTATATCGCTTCCAAGGTGCAAATATCTAGCTGCTAATCTTTTAAGAATAAACGGGATTTTTGTTGTTGAACACAGCCTTTGCAGAAATTTTCGAAGAAAAAAAAATCACCCTTTAAATCACGGCTAATCTCAGCGTGAAGTGAAACAGCCCCCTTAATGCGGATACTGTTTGGAGGGTAACCAGGGCAACGCGCGGAATTCGCGAGAGTTCTGGAGAACGGAAAAGTCTCGTGATTAGAATGCGCTGGGGCAGTTTCCAAGGAGTTCTTGGCATTCTCAGGGCCCATTAATCGCCCTGCTATCTGACGGGCGAAGGGCTGCCCTCACCTCAGAAACCTCTTAACCGCTCAAATGGGAAAATAGAGGCTTTCCGGTCAAATGAATTAACCAGCCCCGTACGTAGAAAGTCCTTAAATAAATATAGAATAAATTCAAAGTACATACTTTTTCCGTAATTAGTTTAAATGTCTTCGTAAATAACGTTTTTTTTTCTTGTTAAACATCTGTTTATTTTTAAATGCGCAAATAAAGGAGTTTGTTAATGTGCAATAAGTTACTCGTAAAAAAGATATTTCGAGTTTTGTGGGGGAAGAAGGGGTTGTGTTTGTTTGTTTAAAAAATCCCAAAGAGATCTCTTGTTGTTGTGTCTCATCCTCAGTATCCGGCACCCCATGAGTAGTTAACTCACGGATGGATAAAAAGGGGGCAGCTTCTGTTGTGATGGACCAACCGTTGGTAGAAGTCTGACTTGGCTCTGAGCCGCTGAAGAAAGAGGGCAGTGTATTCATGGATAACTGTTAAAGCAAAGTGAACCACATTAGCATATCAGAATCTAATGCTCACCAACGGCGCATAAGACAACGCACGCATTCACCAACGGCGCATCACACGGTCAGTAGTAACTGAGGTAACAGGTGGCTCAGTAGTAACTGAGCCACGAGACTAGTAGAAAGATTTCAAAGGGCATAAAAATAAAGGGCATAAAATCTGTACAGCACTAATTACTCCCGTATGAAATTTAAGAAAAGGTTTCTTTGGTTTCACGAATGGTTTCAATGAGACACTAATATTCAAATATATTTTTTTGTTTTTACAAATTCCCATTAACTTACAAATTATCATTAACTTAACCCAGAGTTTCATTGACGTTAACACATTAAGAGGGAATTTCCATTGTCAACATGACCCAAATATCACGTCAATTTTCAGGAATCTATTAGTTATCGAGACTGATTGAAATTAATCACTTCTGTTTATCATTCTCGATTAGTAATATAATATCAAAGTTCAATGGAAATGCATCCTAATATAACCTTAAGCTACTTCTAGATTCAAAACATTTGTCTCAGGAGTTGCAGTTTGAGACTTGGAAAAGAAGTTCCAAACCGATTTGATATGCTGTGATCGAAAGTTTCGCTTTTAAATCTGCAAGTAACTTTACGAAAGAACCTCCAATCGATTGTTCAATCCCAACTGCAGCAATGAGGCTTCGTGTCCGGCGCAACAAATCTTTCCTCTGAACTCTGAGCACAACCTTAGAACAGGAAGCATAAAAACATGTTTTATTTTTTAAATGGGAGGTAGACTGTTAAATCTGACGAGCACAGTTGCAATGAAAACTACTGTGTCTCCGTTGTCTTTATGATAAATCCTCAGTATCCGGCAGCACGGGACGAACATCCCATGAGCAGCCTACTCACGGACAGATAGAAAGCGGGCAGCTTCTGTTGCGATGGAGAGCATGTAGATAGAAGTCTTCCCTGGCTCAGAGTGGATGAAGAAGGAGGACGGTGCCTTACGGAAGGACTTTTAGGAGGAACTACCCCGTATTTGCGTATCGTATGGGAAAACCCCGGAAACTCCCACCAAGTAGTGTGACAACGAGGTAAGATGTTGTACGTCATAAACGCCATCGAGCTCCTGGTTTTTGAAACAGTGTCTACAACAATGTCGCCAAAGGTCTGAACATTAACCCTAATTCTCACCAGCGGCGCAAGTTACCATTGAGTCACTAGTCGGTGAGAGTGTCTCTATTGGGAATGAGAATGATAAATCCGTAAGCATGAAAGTTCTCGTCGATATATTCGAAAAGAAGTCAGCTTAAAGCTGTCTCTGTAAGATGTTTTTTTCCCCAAATTTAAGTGACGAAATGTAGGCCTGTTGCATTCTGGCATACAGCTACTCATGAAGACGTCTGACCATGGATTTAATCTGTTAATGAGGAGAAAGATTTTAAAATCGGAAAAGAAGACTTTAGGTCTGATAATGCTTAATTAAAAAGCAGATTAGGCAGTACATTAACTTTTAATTTCATTACAGTTACTCTGCCTATGTGATAGTTTCCTTTACCAAAGAATCCTTTTTGAAAACTGTCTTGATTTTCTACTTCATTAAGGCAATCGGCAAAAGTTCAAAAGGCATTAGGCACATGTAAAGAGTGGATGAAAAATACAATAGCATTTTCTTCATATTTTTCTGCAAGCATATATTAAAATGAATTTCAATTTTCTCAGACCAGTGTTTTAAAGTGGATTCAGAGCCACTATAAACATCCAAACTGAAATTGAAATCTTTCGGAAGATCTTAAATGCCAACTGTTTAAATTCCGTTAAATGTCAACTGTTAAATGTCTCGAATGTCAACTAACAAAACTATTTGAATTTAAGGTTTATATTTCGAGTTGCTCTTTTCAAATCTGCAAAAATCCTGTTTGTTTTATTATGACTTGCTAATCGGATATGTCATAAGAATCCATACCCAGTACAGACACAAAAATCCTCTTCCGATTGTCAAATTGAAAATCCTCCTCCGTACCAACTCTCTCTAATAGCATGAAAGACACTGTCTCTAACCCATTTTAATTTTATTCTCCATCCAATATTATTTATCCACCATCGCGTAAAGGAATCTTAAAGTGTGAATTATGTTAATAGCCGAATTCCCCACCCGATGATAAATAGCTGAAACCACTATCCTCCATCCGCCCTATTTAACATTGACATCCCGTATGATTCCTGCATTAAGACGTCCATATTTTTCTATGTCCTTCCCTTCTTTTTTGTCCTTGTAATCACAGCCCTCCCCAGTACAGCTCCAAGAGCAAATAGAGATGAATGCCACCCGTTCACACTCGCGGCGCGCTCTAATGCAATTAGCCGCTCAAGTTAAAACAGAGCGGATAGTTTCCGCTAAGAAGCATTGTCATGTGGACTAATTGTTGCGTGGTCTCGAGTCGCGAGGGGTTGTCGCTCGGATGTGAACCACTCTCTTCCCCCCTTTCCAACCCCCCACTCCTTTCGCGGGCATCCCCCCTAATTAGAACGAATTGTAGCGGAAGATCCGAGGCGACTTTGTTTGGGTCGCGTCTCTCTTGCTAATGAAAATTTACGCCCTGTCTGCTTTAAGAACTTTTCAAAAGGTGATATGCAGGGGCAGTAGGGTGGGGGGCTCTTTGATGAAAATACAAAAGCGATGCGGCCGTATGAGCTCTTAATTTTAAATGGCACCTAGAAATTAATTTATTTTATGAAAGGAACACATTGAGGGGCGGAGGAATAGAGAGAGCGGTGCTCTCACGAGTTGATTATCATTGCGGAACTCCGAGTGTTATGTCCTTTGACAAATGGCGGTGGCGGGATTTTTGCCATTCTTTTCTTCAAAGTGCGTTTATAACTTTAAAATGGTGCTTACAGTCCGTCAAATTTGTGAATTTTTATTAAGATTTACGAACTGTTTTTTTTAAAAAAAACGAAGAATTGTTGAAACGTTCATTAATTATGAACCAAACAGTTTTTTATGATTCACAGTCACTGAATTGTTGAATTTGACACAGTAATGCTAACGCTGCATAGCTTTAATTAGAACATGTTTCTTTGTATAAAAGCAGCGTAAATTTAAACGTTTTCAACGTTATTTTTTTTTATTATAAGGTAAATTATCCAACTTCGGTAATGGATTCAAATTATAAAATTCACCGAACATTGCATTTATCGTACAACAAGCATGTCACTCGTACAGTTATTTTCATAAAGGTGCATTTCCAATGGCAACGCGACGTCAACTTTGACGAATCAGATTAGTGATCTAGAGTGATTGAACTATCAAACATTCTCGATCGCTGATCTGATTCCTCAAAATTGACGTCGTGATGCCAATGGAAATGCACCTTTAGCTCCCTTAAGTGATTGATACAAACTGCTTGTATATACTTCGCAATTTGCACAATACACACAAGCTGACAATTGTGTACCAGATAATTCACTGTTGGTACGGTACTTTTCCTTGTCTATTCAGAGATCAAATTATTTTTAAAACAAGGGCCTGATGACCAAGAGGTTAGCGCTCTGGCGCTTGGTACCACATGATTTTCGTGTTCGAGTCCCGGCGGTGCCTTGGATGTTTGTAATAGTTCGGAATCTGCATTAAACCGTAGGTCCCGGTCTCATAAGGATCTTAGAGCGTTGCGGGTGTAATGTTACTCGCGTCTGTAACATATTTTCAAGCTATACGTCCCCCTGGGTAGTGCTAAGTGTGTAAAATCGGTGAAGCTCTTACGAGCAACTGATAATGAGAGGAAATCCGGAAAACGACCACCAAGCCATCGAGGATAATGCACATTTTGTCTCAGTCGGATTTCTTCGTTGTAAAAACAGTGACTGTATCACTGCCGAAGCATTCATTGATCACTCTTCTTCATTTATCATTCTTTGTACACATTCGAATCTCAGCATTCTTGCATGCCTTTTCAAATGGGCGACAAGTCAGGGTTGAAACCCAGATAAGTAATAGATTAAAATTGGCATAATGGTTGCCAATTTGAGGTCAACATAATCATTTTTACAACCACCTTGGTATCTGGGGCATTGATCTGTCTGGAACTGGCCACTTTATTTACCAAATGCGATAACAGATAGGCGAGTTTTGGTAACTATCGATTACGTTGCCACCATAGGAAAATACAATCATACAAAGGTTTTCAAATTAAATTAAAAATTTTTTTGGCTGCATAAATTAGTACAGATTTCAATTTTTTAAATATTTTTATTCTGTAAATAAATAAAAATTATTTTCGATATTTTGCCCATTTGAAGGGATTTTGCAAAGCAATATTGCATATTAATTTGTATATACTATCAAATGTAAAGGAATTTTGCAAAAGTATTGTTACATATTAATTTGTATAATTTATCAAGTGTACAGGAATTTATATTACATATCAAATTGTATAATTCATCAACTGTACTTTTTTTCTATACGAGTAACTTTGTGTTTATATAAGTGTAATCACAAAATATTCATTATTAAGTATATGTACATAAAAAAAGTAAAATTAAAAAAAATATTTAGGTTTGAATTACAAAAATTATTCTCATTCAAAACTAGCAACAAATACTTAAATTTGTACTCATTTAATTTCCCACAACATATTTCATTTTTATGAATACTTTTAATACGTAAAATTAATTTTAATTGCCAAATAACTAATAAATGAGCGCGAGGAGAAATGACCAATTAGCGATGCAGCCTCAACTCTAGCACAAAAAGGACGAGTGTTGTTCACCTCAAATTTCTGTTTTTTTGGAAAAGGGTGGCTCTCTCTATTTTATTATTATTGTATGGGTAGAAGCTGCCCCACCTCAATTTTGAATGAATTCTTTAATCTAACATAAGAAGAAGAGAGGGTTCACACTACCCCCTCGAGCATACCCTCTTCTTGAAGCCGTTATAGGTTTAATCTAGGTCAAGATGTTACAGTGCTAACAACGTAGAGTTATATCATATATAATGGTTTCAAGGTATTCGACCTCGGTTGCAGCAACGATAAGATTTCTGACACTATGCTATACGACACGACACTATGTCTATGCCATGAAGTAGGCACTATCGTTATCAGAAATAGTCACCGTGAATAGTCACATGCACTATGATAAATAGGAACCAGGAGAAAATAGAAACTAGAAATTAATAAGAACCAGGAGTAATTAGGAACAAAGGCAAATAGGAGTTCTGAACAAATAGGAAATAAGACATAAGGACTAGGAGCTAATAGGAACTAAGATAAATAAGAACTAGGACAAATAGAAACCAGGAACATATGGGAACCAGGAGCCAATAGGAACTAGGACGAATAGAAACCAGAAGTAAACAGAAATTAGGAGCAAATCGGAACTAAGACAGGAGCAAGGAGCAATTAGGAACTAAGACAAATAAGAAACAGGAGCAAATAGGAACTAAAGCAAATAAGAGTCAGGAGCTAAGAGGAACTAGGACGAATAGAAAACAGAAGTAAACAGAAATCAGGAGCAAATAGGAACTAAGACAAATAAGAGTCAGAAGCAAATAAGAATTAGGACGAATAAGAACTGGGAGTAAATAGAAATCAGGAGCAAATAAGAACCAAGAAAAATAGGAAACAAGGCAAATAAGAATCAAAAGCAAAAGAAACTAGGATAAATAGGAATCAAAAGCACAATCAGATAGGACAAATAGGAATCAAAAGGAACTACGACAAATAGGAAGTAAAGGCAACAGGTACTATGGACATATAGTAACTAAGACAAACAGGAACTGACAAATAAGAGCCAGGAAATATTAGATAGTTCTTCGATATCCTGATACAAATTATCTAAACATTCAATTATCAATACACAATGGGACTTTAAGGGGAATACCCATCTCTTTACTTACTATGTAAATTTATAATATGATAATATCGACATCCCAACATGCAAAAAAATGTTTATCTCGTAAAGTTCTTAGTTTAATATCGCGCTTGAGAAAATGGATGAATATTTTAAACCGAACCTCTTTGAAAATTCGTTGACTACTTTAAACATTAAAAGAAATGAAGATCAATGAATAAGTGGGAAAAAATTAAATACAAAACTAAGTAAGTCATAATGAAAGGCAAATGTAAACGATCCAATGCTATATCAATCATTGAATTCCGCATGGAAGGGTCTGATTAGTTTCCAAGTAACATTATTATAACATTTCGAAAAGTCTGCGGGCTTTTATCTCCCAGACAATACAAGTTAATCAGGTTTGCAGTTCTTTGATATTTTAATCTCTTTTTCCAACGTACGAAATGATAATTTAAAACCTGAATGTAAAGATTTTAGCCAGGCGTTATTTTAGTTAGGTATTATTATTTTTTTAATGCTATTATTTAAGAAGATGTTTTTAATGTTTTCAAGAAGTAATTAAAATAATGAATTCCCAAAACCTTTAAGTCGTAATATTCTAAAATTAGTTACGAAATAATTTATTAATTTGTTTCTTCATACTTTAAAAAAAAAAAAAAAAAAACAAGTTATCGAGAATGTATAGTTTTTTCTTTGGATAGAAATAATTTTTAAAATATAAAAATTAAATTTCACTTAGTTCTATCAGTCATAATTATTTTTTACAAAACAATAAAAATAATTCTTCATTCTTTTCTAAAGATATAAGTATTTTTTTTTCAATAAAATTTCTTTTATAAGACTCAGATTGCTATTAATTTACAATGTAATAAAATATAATCGTAAAAATGAGTTTAAATATATACTTTAGAAATTATATGATTTGATTTAGTCAAATTAAGAGTTTGAAGAACTGAATTAATATAATTAAAGAGATCGATAGGTTATGACTAGCAAATAACAAATATTTGTTTGAATAACCAAAAAAGAAGACGTGAATATTTTAGAAAATTTAGTATTCCTTTTACACTCTCTAATAATAATAAAGCAGTTTTTATTAATTAGTTTAGTTTAGTTTGTCGCTCTACAGTCATTTTTTGCACACATTAGGTTAAGTAGACCTGGACCTATAGTTTAAAGTGGATTCCCAACCACGCACAAACATCCATGATACCATAAAGATACGTAACGTTTTCAAGAATGTAGATGAACTCAAGACGAATGTGAAGTCCACGACAGTCATATACAGATAGATAAAGGGAGTGCAGGACCCAGGTTTGAAGTTATATGGGGGCGATGTTTGTACAACGCATTGTCACCAACGGACCCGCAACCCTTGGGGCCACAACTATCAACTCCACATTTTCCGGAAACCACAGCCACTTCCACTGCAAACTTCATGTCGCCTACTACGTTTACCATAGATCAACTGCGGATATGTTGACGTCGTTATCAGCGTTCTGTTTCCATAAATCCATCCTTCATTCCTTTGCTTCTCTGTTTCTTCCGCTGCCCCTCAACTCTCTTCCTCGTCCCCCTGAATATTTATATTATTTAAGCGGCTATAATCTTGGCATGCTCTGTTAGAGTACTGTCTGCTTTTGTGACTAAATGAAGTGGGCTTGCCTATAGTGGTACCTAAGGCCAGAACCAATTGACCACCAGGCGACCAGTTTTTACTAAAGCTGATAGTTTTTTGTCTATTTAAATTCCATGCTACTAACTCTATCACAATTTGTTATAGAAACTATGTGATTTGATGACGGCAATGGTAGGAGGATGTAATGTTTTGAATTGACAATGTGCTTGATGATTGTTTTTACGTGATTGTTTCCTATAATATGAAAATGGTGTCATTAACTGCTTCAATAAGATGCTTTTTGACCATAGTTATTAGCTCAAACTTTGTACATGAAATCCCACACATACACACATACACACATAAAATACCAATACCTCTTAGTAATATTTACAAGCGAGATTTTGTTGTATCACCAAAACTTTATTAAACTTCCATCGTAGTTCCAAAATTCACTTTCGATAAACTGATCCATCAGAAAATAGAAACCCCCAAAAGAAACTCCTCAGATAAGAAGATTGCTCCTGATTCTCTTCTCCCCATCTCAGCAGTAAGCAAGCAAGCAGATCAAAATTGGGCTGCGAGGGCATTTGTTAAAAACAAGGCTGTCCAAGTGACTCACGCTGCGATAAAAGGATATTGATTTGAGGAACAAACAAGAAACGAATCTTCAGAACCATGTCCTCAGATGGATTCCATTGAAGATATACTGGAATTGGCTGAAGAACTATCGCTGGTAAAGATCTGGAGGAATAAGTTCTTATATGTTGGCTTAGGCGCTCTATGTTATCTTGATCAAAATCTTTAAGCTTCATTTTTGATTGGATGGTAACAAGGGGCATTTCATTGTTGGAAGATGTTGATAAGGCACATATTTTTAGAGTTTTCCATTTTTTTACGGACACCAAAATAATGAGCTATATACTGTGCTAAGTATTGCTACAGAAATTAAGAGTAGTTAAAGATTAAAACTTAGTTTAAAAAAAGAGATACTGTGAAAAGAGTAAAAAAAGATTTATATATATGGTTTCTAATCTTGGAAAAAGAAAAATTCCCTTTTTATTTGATCTATAATAGCATTTACAACTTTAGTGACACAGAGGCTTTTAAGACTAGACTCTGTATATTCAAAAATATATATATATATATATATATATTTGCATAGTAATAGCAACTTTTATTCGGATATGTTGACAGTTAAGGTTTCTGTAATGAATCACAAATTAATTTGTAATATTAATATAACTTCAAGACCGAAGAAAAAAAACCTCTGTACCAAGAAGACATTATTTATAAGCTGTAGGTGTGATTAATATGTATAGAAGGCTAAATATAAGAGATATTGCTATTATCTGATATACGTAGAATATATTGCTATTAACCAATGCTAAATATAGGAGATATTGCAAATATCCATTACAATACGTAGGAGATACTGCTGTTATATCAAACCTTTCATTAAAGCATTGATTCCTCTCTGGCCCTCATACAAGTTGCTATCGAGCTTTGACATTGGGATAGGGCTGTTATCCTCGGCTCAACAAACTCTCTCCAATTGTCGCATTAGATTGGCGATATCCTGGGACAATTGGAGGCATCTAATCCGCAAACCCCATTCCTGCTGTATCGCAGAGAAGCTCGAAGCCAATCAGTGAAAGAGATTGGCTTGTGCGAGAAAGCCTTACTCTGTTGATGGGGTGCTGTTCCTAAAAGAAAGTGCATCATGTTGACGTTGTTAAGAGATTATGAACGACAATCCGGCAAGTAGTTCAACTATCAAATTGTCTTCGGCCTGTGTAGTGGGTGACTGTCAGGTAAGTATCCTACCAATATACTAAACATCACCAACATATCTTCACTTACCATAGCTCAATTTGAAGCTAGCCGGATTCTCGAAAACAATATACTCTAGCTAGTAGGTTGAACTATCTGTGTAGTGAGAGAAATGATGTGAGCTAGATACAGTATCTGAGTTGATATTAATGGTACCTGTTGTTCCTATATTGTTTCTATAATGGTACCTATTTCTAAAATATGTTTAATAATGATAACTTGGACACTGTAAGAGTTAATCTGACTATCGCTGTGTTATCATGTAATGTATTGTATCTAGCTTAATATTTGTTAACACTGTGTGTTGCTACGATTCTTCTATTCCTGCGCTAATATCATCGAATGATATTATTTTTTCTGTCCCAAATGTCAAACTGTCATGAGATTTGACAGTGTTATTTCTTGTAGATAAATTTGCAAGTCCTTTCTTCAATCGGGACCTATGATCATTGTGCTAATTCGCATGCGATCTATAGGTGCGATCAAAGTGAAAAGACAGAACGAAATTTAATGGAAGTTATTTAAAATTAAAAGTTCTAAATACTCTCTATTTACTTACCTTTGAAGGTGTGAAACTGCAGCTATTCATTCATCAGCAGCCAAATAGTAATCATTAGCGGGATGAATTTATATGTCTAGATATTATGTACGAAAGAAAGAGAAATTTGTTACTACCAGCTTTTTTTTGAAATTCTTACTCTAATTTGTTTAATATTTCGTCTACCTAGTTCCTCTTTGTACAAAAACAAATGTAGTGCATAGTGATATTATAAAAGTACTCTGTATTTCCGTACATGTTGCGCACGCATCATATTTGGAAGAAAATTAATTAGTTCTCTACTTACCTGACTTATCACAATAGTCAGCGTCCTTCAGTTTTGTTATTATTGCAATTTTTTACGAAATCTTGATTTCGGTACAAATATCTTTCTGATAACTTTTTTTTCGAATTCGCTATCTTATTCTTTATTACAAAAGTATGTACGACATGCATCAGAGTGGACTCTCTTACTGCATTTACCTTGTGCCATCTCGATTTGGAACGAACTTAATAGGGTGGCGTCTAGGGGGAAGGGGTTGACATTTTCCTTCTCGAAGACGACGGAAGGATCATAAAACCGTAGGTGACCAAAAAATGACACCATACATTTATGGTATGATTTTTGGCATAGTTTTTCGAGTTTTGAACATGACTTCCCCAACTTGGAAATAAAATATGTTATCTACCGGGCATGACAGGTCTTTTCCCAGAAGAAATAATATGTGCTATTTTAACATGGAACATTTAACAGGCTTTTAACTCTTTAAGTGTGCAAAATCCACAACAAAACGTTTTTATGCATAATTTATTAACACCTAGTATGTATTATTAATTTATGAGTTTTTTTATTGTTTTTTTTTATATTTTGGCTCTTACATGAGTAAAAGAGCTTCAACGCAGAATAAAATTCAACAACACAGCTATGGATCCTAATTACAATTTCAACAAAGTCAAACACCAGAACTTTAACACTATCTTCAAGTTGAATTCTTAAAATTAACTTTAACACATTTATAATCGTAATTACAATCTGAGCTTCAATTCAGGTGGTTTATACAAAGTATTTTGGCTTCGGAGCAGTGACACACTTTTAACTTGATGTTGGACAAGTGTTGCTTTAGGTCAATGCCCATTGAAATATTATGACACACATTTTATGTATATTTAATTAAAATAGAAGAGAAAGGTAATAGAAATAAAATAAGAGTAAGTTCAAAAATAAAAGAGAAACTGTGGATTTAAAAATAAAATCATTTATAAGTAATGAGAAAAAAAATAGGAAAAGGTCCACCATTAGATGGCACTTCAAGAGAGGGAATGAGGAGAAAATAACGTATTGTAGATTCAGAACATATGCGGCCTTTTTTAATACGCTTTCATTAGTTTCACCTGTATGTTTATTTGTTTGTTTGTATGTATGTAAGTAACTGACTCTTTGGGCTCGATTTTGCCCTACTTTAAGCGATTCGATTTAATTTAAAAGTTGTAGACTTTTCAAGGTCCGACAACAATAAAATATTTTGATAAGTTTATAGTCTCATCATGATTAGGATCGCCAGGATGAGTGATTAAAACACACATCCTTTAAAAAATCATTTTGATCGGCGCATAATTTTTCCCCTGGAGATCTGCTTCTCCTCATACACACTATATAAGCTGCAAAGAAACATTTACAGACATCTTTCAGATATTCAAACCTACGTGGGACAGTGGCACAACGGATAACGCACCTGATCAGGAGATTCCCTGTTCGAATCCTGGCTGGCTCGACATATTCGAATTTAGCCTTTGTTTTACTTGCAATTAAATTATTGTAAGAACCAGTCCTCCGTACCGCGACCTCATTTAAATATTATAGCTTAAAAACACTAAAAAACATGCTTTTAGAGTTAATCAAACTAAAAAGTAAAAAATAAATTGATAGTTTAAAAAAACTAAAAAACACGCTTTTAGAGTGAATCAAACTAAAAAGTAAAAAATAATTGTTAACATAAGAATAAAATGACTGACGAGAAAATGAATGTTACTGTTCTAAAAGCGTGGGGTGCTTTGTATGACATTTTTAAACTAACTCTGCATTTCGGAATAAAACTAGTGAAAAATGATATTGATTGATATAGAGCACCCCACGCTTTTAGAACAGTGACACTCATTTTCTCGTCAGTCATTTTATTCTTATGTTAACAATTATTTTTTACTTTTTAGTTTGATTCACTCTAAAAGCGTGTATTTTTAGTTTTTTTAAACTATTAATTTATTTGTTTTTAAAAAAAGAATTGTCATACGTAGGAATAGATTTTAAAACCGGATTGCGACTGTGAGGAAGAATATTGTAGAAATTTAATGTATAAATTAGCGCACCTTTATGAGGTTAAGCGATTGTCTAATATCCTGATTCCTGAACCAAGAAGGCGAGTTGGTGATCATCCGAAAGATTTTGTTTTCGAATGATTTCCAAATTACTTTTTACTGCGGAGCCCCACACTAGCCAAACTCCAAACTCCGAATGTTTACAATCAATCAAACTATTCTCAAAAACAACCTGATTGCGCGATCACAAGGCAGATCGACCAACCCTCTTCTAAATCCAAACAAAATCTAAACTTCCTTGTCGATTTTTGCTTTTCTAAGCATCTTTTAATTCACCCTGAGGACAAAAAGAAAAAAGGAAAAAAAGTTCGGTTGAAATAAATTAACCGAATCGCAATCTAAAGTTCATTTTCTCAATCACTAAAACAGTACAATGTATAATTTTATTTATCATGTGTGAACATGATGTTGTTCTGGTTAGGTGTCTGTGACGTTATCCGAAAATGAGGGCCAAGCAAATAGAACTGCATTTCAAATTTTGGCGGAAAATGGTACTTTGGGCCCTTTAACTCTTGAAATGCTTTATGAATAACGTTAGGCTTAATTTGGCTTTTGTTTGAAGTGTTTTGTAGTATGGTTTTGAAGCACTTTTCACTTCTTGGCTTAGGAGTTTAAATATTTGTACATCCAATAGCTTAAGTACTCGTAGTGCATTGATCAATTCCTTCTTTTTGAAATTTCATATTTATCACTTTTGGCATTTTCCCGTGCTTATGAAGCTGTACAGTGCTTCTTATTGCATTCGGAATACTTCATTCTTTATTTATACCTAGAATTTTCAAACATTAATACATTCTTTTGGCTATTGAATGTGATAGTGATTCTTATAAAATTTGGAATACTTCATTCCTCATTTATGCCTAGAATATTCAAACTTTGACACATTCTTTAGGCTATTGAATGTTATAGTGTTTCATGTAGAATTTGCAATACTTCATTCTTCATTTATGACTACATTTATCTTACTTTTTAATTTTTTTTTAGATATTCTTGAGCAATTCATTCTTCAAGAAGTTCTTGAACTATTCAACATTGCTATATTCATGTGGCTATTGAATTTGGCCATTCTTGTAGTATTTCAATCCATTGCTTCCTATAACTCGTGCATTATTAAACACTGGCCTATTCCTGAGTTTATTCATCCGTTCTCGAATGTTCACACATGATAAGTTGAAATTTGCCGAGCAGATTCCAGTTTTTATTTAATACTTTTTTCTGCAATTATTAAATTTTAAATTTTTATTTAGATTATTATTCAAATTTGATCAGAATCAACCTTTTACAGGTATGTTAAAATCGTCATAAATATTGAAATTGACATACATTTTATTGAGATAGTAGAATATATTTTTAGAGACTGTTTTGCCTTCTAATTTTTAAATTTTCCTTTAAAAATGTGTAATGTATATTATGCTATTTTCTGAAGTCAAAAAAACGACAAGTTGTAGTACATTGGTTTGTAATATAGTATTAGAATATATCGAATAAACTATTTTCAAATATTTGAGTGTTTACTTTTTGAATAAAATAAGGACTGGAACATTTTTTTTTTTCAGTATTTTCGTAGTTCCAAATGTTTATAGAAACTCTTTTAAGTAAATATTTTAAAAAACTTACTTGGAAAAGTGCAGGCTGTTTAAAGAAGCAAAACGTTACCCGCTGAATATTAATGCGGGTCATAATAAACTTCACAAAGTTTACTTAAAGCAGAGAGCAGGTGTCCGAGCTGTTTTCGATAATCTTGTTGAAAAGAACCACGTAGCACATTCCGCGTCTCAAATTATTACACATTTTCTATTTGCTCTGTTACGAACTTCTCTCTTTTTTTTTTACTAGAACGTACCAGGGCCCTCTAGGGAGGAGAATAAAAATCTAACGGAAAAGATAAATAAAAGATCTCCGAAGTTATTACTGCGAAAAAGAAACTCCTCGGATGATGTCTGAGCTTCGATAACGACCGTTCACAAGTGGTTCGAGAGCAGTCTTGTTAAAGATTTATGACCAGAAAGAAATGAGGATCGTTATTGTTCGATTGGCCAATGGGTGTTTAGGAGTCGGCGCTTCCTCTAGTGGATTCGAAGCTCTTCGAACAGGATGGCTCAGGAAGAAGAGAATTAATTGCGTTATTGCCCCCGGCAGTTTATAGATTTTTCTTGTGTTTCTTTTTTATTATCATTTGAAGCCACTTTTGGTTGTTTATTGAAGTCGATACAACGAAATTGAACTCCCCGTCTTGTTATTGCTCGTGTGTGGAACTTCTTTTATTGCCAAAACACGCTCTTCATGTAGCTCCCAGAAGTATTTCATTACACAGCTCTTGGAAAACTTATATCCATAGATGAGATTGTCGCGTTTTTGTTTTATAGGACAGAAAGCTGGTGACAAGGATGCGTGGATAACTTGTTATCGAAATAATGTTTCGAGATTGCACTTCTGAGTTTAAGCTGGTGTAGATGTCGTTGCGCGTGGGCGTATATCTTAGTAGACAACGTGAGTCACTTGTGTATGTTAGAATGATACATTGTAATGGGAAGTTATAGTGTGCCTTATGGGAGAAGTATTAGCGGTAATTGTCTGTAATATGGAAGAAAATGTAAAGTTCCCGCTATATGTTATTGTCGTGTAGCTTATTTCACATAACTAACAATAAATGTTATAATGCATTGTCTGTTATCAGACATGAGGCGCAGTAACACACATTAAAATTCCCGCTATATGTTATAATTGTCTCTCTTACTAATAAAAAATGTTATAATTTTTATGTTAATTATATATGGTCTCTTATCAGTAATGAGGGGCAACAGTGCATATTGCTTTTAATTTGGTATAATATTTCACCAATGATTGTAAAATATTTTTTTTTATTAAAATTGACGGTATATTTACATGCTCATCATTTCCCATTACGTTTTCCTCATAAATAAATTAAATGTTTTAGAATGTTTTCGTATTTTAGACAGTTTTATTTAGTTGACATATGAATATTAAGTATCTATTGTACTAAAGATCAAAATATTCAGCATATTAGATTCAAAAAATTAGTTTTATTACTTAGTAGAATTAGTTTTACTACATAGTCATAGTAGAATTTTTAACTCCCTCACGAATGGATGGTCAGCTGTTTATGGCATATATAAATGG
>BPLQ01004089.1:0-64611 GCA_021605075.1 Caerostris darwini
AAATCTATAATATACAGATAAATATATCTATCTCTATTATATTATTTATATTATTATAAAGATATATAATATAATCTTATTATAAGATATCTTATTATTATATTATCTATCTTTTTATGTCATATCTTATTATTACATTATATATCTTATGATGTCATATTTTATTATATCATATCTTATTATTATATTATCTATCTGATATATCATCTATCTCTATATGAGCTAGCACAGAAAGAAGTTACAGATAAATCAATAAGGCTACTGATTACTAATATTGATAAATCCTATTTATTTTACATAATTGTATAATTTGTATTATACATTCTTGTTTTATATAATCAAATATATTTTCCTACAACATCATTTTTTAACTTAATTTAATGATAGGCATAATAAGATGCAAGGCACATAAAACACATATGATATCGAAAATAGACAGATATATTTTCATTATCTATTTTTATATGAGCTTGCCCACAGAGAAGGAGAGGTAATTAGAAAAAAAATTCCTTTTTTGAGAAACAATTGCAACTTTGGATTTAAATTAAGAAATACTGCTTCATTTCTAGTTAAGTTATTAGTTTTTATAATACTTTTTATGATAAACTGACCCGTATTCAGGTGAGAAAACCCAGAAAAATGCTGACAAGCAATATGATTGCAGTGATAATTTTACAATCTGTATATTATATTATTTTAAACGAATAATTGAAAATGTCGACAAAAATAATTTTTTCAATCAAATAAAATGTGCTAGCTCTGCAAAACTTTTAATTCTTAGTTATTGAAGTTTCCAACGTGGAATTCTCATAGCAGAAAGTAAATTTGCTGCTGTTTTTCATTAAATATGCATAATAAATATGTTATAAATACATGTATTGCGATCTGATGTGTAATGCGCTGAAATTCAAACTGATAACCAGTGATTTAAAACCCCATCAGAAACTTCTGTGTGTATAACACGAATGGGTACAATAAATTTGTACACCAGAGAATCCTTTCATTATTAACGAAAATAGGTGCAGGAGATTGGGAACATGCGGTCACTCGTGATGTCGTTGTACCAAATTGTGGTGTCCAAATGGGGATACTGTTACAAGCCTCTGGGGTCACCAAGAGTGGGGTCACTGCCTCTGGGGTCACTCTGCTAATTTTCTACCCTTCTATTAGAAAATTGCCTAATATCAAAATTATAAGAATTTATATTTCATATACTTATACCTTTAATTAAATACATTTATACATTAACATACATCTATTCATAATATATTTATAAATTATCTATTTAACATCTTAAAAAGAGCCTATAAATATAAATTATTCTTTAAACTCAAAAATATTTCTATACACATATTTTTAGATTCAGCAAATATATAATGCAAAATAGAAGATGGAAAAAATGTAGTAATATATAAAATAAAAATGCAGTAAATATATTTGTGCAAAGTAAAAGATGGAAAATGTAAAACTGATAAAATGCTTCTTTTTAAAAAAAATTCTTACGATGCCTCTCTTTGGTTTTTGCATGGTTGAATCTCGCCACCAAGCCTTCCGTGATCTATTCGTACACCATGGACAAGAGAAATTCAATCACGTTCCTCATCACTTTTATGTATATATAGGTGAGAGAAAGTGACCACCTAAAGGGGTTATCTCCTAGTTGAATTCGTTCATCTTTAAATATGGAAGATGTTGACGGATAAAATATGCATTTGGGAAAATCGTAGGCTTTTTTAAAAATGTGTTTATGTAAATGTAAGCTTACCTTGATATAATATGTATTCTTTAAATATCATGTTTATGATGATCTCAAATATAGTTTTAATTAGATTTTTTAAATTATTAAAATCTGATTTATTTTAATAATTTATTTAAAAAGGCGTTTATAAATTAAAAATTTTAAAATTACAACATGAGATAAGTTTACGTCTTATGTTTAATATTACAATAAAGTTATTCTAAAAAAGCAGCATAATTGATAAAATCTAATGATATCATCTGGAATAATATTTAATGCCACTTTCTATAATATATGAATATGTAACTAATTTTGGATATTATTAAAAACTATTATCAATGAATAATGGTTTATCATAAATGATAAATACTATATATATATATATATATATATATATATATATATATAATGATTATTACCATTTAAAATACCATTTAATATTTATATATCATTTTAATAATTTTATCATTTAATTATTTAATTATTAATTATTAATTTATCATTTTAATCATTTTAATTATAGTATCATTTTAATTTAATATTACCATTTAAAATAACAATTTAAAATATATCATATGATAAGTTTGACCTACTAACAGCTTTTTTTTAGAAAGAATAAATTAGAGTATATATATATATTTTCAAATATTTTGTAAATGGCAAAAACTATTATTCTAAACTATTTCTTGTAAGTGTTAATTATGAATATTTTTTCTAGCAATTCAACAAATATATAGATCTAAAATTTTGGTACTATATATTACTTGTATTGGTTTTTACGTTCTGATTATTATTATTATTTTTTGGCATTTATAAAAATGTTGTAACCACAGTCACAATATTCAAATACATTCTACTACTGTGTCACTATTGCAGCTATAATTATTGAACAGTCACAAATTATTTATAAATGTTTTTGTTCAATTACACAGATTTCAAGGTAACTTTTTTCAGGAATTTGAAACAGCAATTATGGCCTCCCGCGTTCAGTAAAGGTCACTAAAATCCCTTTTAGTGTCTAAATTATGTAAAAATGTTGTTAAATCAATTCAAGCAAAATCCAGAGACACTTTTATGGTGACATTCCATATTTTAAATATGTTTTTACCTTCTCAAACAAAATTTGTTACTTAGACCTTCCTTACACTTACTTAGGTCTATCGGAAGATGGTGAAAAAAATGATATAAATGTTGCGAAAGGAATTAATTTATCATAGGGTTGTCATTTTAAATATAACAAATGAATCAGTTAATGGTATTCACTCTTTTTACAAACAATCAAATATTAATGTTTGATATTTATGTTTTAATAAACTATTATTATTCACACATTATTATTACTGAGTGTCTCAACACCAGGATTCCAAACTTCTTGGAGGATGCACCTAAACAATGCTGGGTAGGAAACGTTTTGCAGTCACTGTAGATGGCATAGAATGGAGGCGGGAATTAAAAAAAATTCTCGAAGAAACCCTTCATTCCCTTTACTGATGGAAGATGGATTATAACAAGATTGTATATGGATAATGGATATGTATTTAGTTTACAATAATGTAATGCACAAATAACAATTGCGTAGCATTTAATAAGTTCTAATTTAGCGGATCTAGTTCTTATCTGAGAGCTGTCACGAGTCACGAACAAATGATGAAATTACGATATCCATGGTGAAAACGCTCTGGATAATATGAATTAGGAGGATATAATATAAGTATTAGTAATATTTTATAAGGATAATTTAAGTATTAGTAAGCGAGCCATTGCACATCATGCGGGTTCTACCAGTACAGTGTTTGGAGGTTTATCAATAAAAGCCTCATTTATCAGTAATATCTTCGTTACTGTTGAAAATGTTAATTTAATTTACATTGATACACGATGGTTATATTGATTTACAATGACACACATTGATTAATAAACTATTATTTTAACCATTTATGTCCTTTTATTTCTGACTTTTTACGTTTACAGTTCCACATCAGAAAAGTATTCCTAACCCTATTTTTTTTATGTGATTCTGAGTCGTCTAAGTGTACCTAACCAACGTAGCATCTTAGAAGTTTAAAAACCTAATGCTACGACACCTTGTAAAATTGCTTACTATTTCATAACTTAAATATTACATGATATATTAATTTTTTTTTATCTCTACATCAAGGGAAATAAAATATTGATATTTTAAAACATAATTTAATCGATTAAGTTTTATCTTTTTTCGTAACAGCAGAAAAAAATATTTTATTTTTGAGACAGAAAATATTTTTGAGAACTCATTATCCAAATGTTTTATTCTTTGCAATGCGAGAAGCAAATCAAATAATTTAGTTTGCGCTCTACGATTTATATTTCTTCTGAGATAAATATTGAATTTTAAGTTCCTTGAAATTCATTCGTTTATTGAAAATGGTAAATCTCAAAACATCAATATTTCCACACAAACTCTAGGAAATATCTTCTCAAAAACTTGTTTATATTTACTTCTTTAGCATGTTATAAAAATATATTGAAAATGGCTTAGAAAAAATCAATTTATTCAAAATGAATAATTTAAATAACAAACATTGTAAATATTGCCACCAAAATTTTCATAATAGGTTAAAATGTTTAATTTATTTTTATCGAATATAAATTAAATTTATCAATTCTATTAAATTAAAAAATAAAGTATATATAAAATTTTTTAATATGTTTTGATAATTGCAATTTGTGAAAAATATGTATTATCAAGAAAAATGGAAGTAGAGAAAAATGAATAAAAATATGAGGTAAATACATTTTCGATAATACATATCTATAATCTATCCATAGGTTGGAAGCCCTTCCTTTGGGCTCAAAGAGATGAAAAGAATCAGACGATTATCCTGATACTATCTCCGGAAATTAAAAATTTCTCAATTTTAATTTGTGCATTGTCTTATTCTTTTGAATCTGTGTATAGTTTTAAATACTTAGGATCAAAAATTAATTGTCAAAATAGTATCTTACTCGTAGTAAAAAAAAAATTGTGTCTGTCAATAGGGCCTTTTTTGGGTTAAGAAATATGTTTAAATCACAGTTCATAAGTAGAAAACTAAATTCTTGTTATATAAAACCCTTACGAGACCTATGTCCGTCTATGGCTCTGAAACTTGGACATTGGCAAGATATGATAAGGCCCATTTGGGAATATTTGAGCGGAAGATTTTAAGGGCTATTCTTGGAGGTATTAGGTAAAGTGATTATTGGAAAAGACGGTACAACGCAGACATTTCTAAATGTAAAGACCCAGATATTATAAAATTTATTAAAATCAATAGATTGAACTGGGCTGCTCATATATTTAGAACGAATGATTTAAACCTGTAAAACGATTTGTTTTGGCAAAGTCAGAAGGACAAAGGGGAAGAGAACGACCCAAATTGCGATGGATAGACGCACTTGAAAAAGATTTTGTTGTACTACAGGTTAAGAATTGGAGAACCATTGTCACCCAGAGGAATGCATGGAAATCATTCCTCTGGGTGTGATGTGTGCACTGTAGCAAGTTCACCGTGTTGCTTCCTTCGTAAAGTTGAATCTGCTACATAAATGCCGTTCCACAGACGAATAATTGAGTTAGCTTGGCATTCAAAAACCACTAAACCATCATTACAACTATAAATTTTAAATCCCATAAATTTATATTTACTCTCAGATGTTTAGAAAAAAACAAGGGAAAGAAGGAGAAATATTAAGCAAAACAATGTTGTGTAGAGAAGTTTGACAAGCAGCATGGAATGCTTCATCTCCAATTAAAATTAGCTTGAAAAAGATTAAAAAGAATCTCTATATAGACAACCAAAATAGGAAATTCAACCAAAATTTTTTTTATTCGGAAATGTGTATTATTTTAGTTCGATCGTTATTTTTCAGAGCACATGCCTTGTAAATTAAAAAAGTAATTGCACTGTGTATTTTGGACATCATGTAAGGAATAGTTTAATTAAAATTGCCCAACAATAAACATTCTTTATTAAAATCCTATTTTCATTTACACTCCACTAGTTGTTGGGAAAATTGCTTTCTTACTCTCTTTTTCATTTCATCAAACTGTTTAATTTGAACAGGAAAGAATTTTGATGGTAGAATGAATGCTAATTAAAAAATTTTAAATTAAAGCCTGATATTTATTTATTTAAAAATTATATTAAAAGCGAAAAAACTTGTTAATACTTCCTAAGGGTTTTGTTGCGGTTTGATTAAACTTAGTAAAAATATTATTTTTAAAACTTGTTTCAGGAAGGGAAAAAATGCAAAATATTCTCAAATGTTTTTTATTAAACTAATTCGATGTATATTATTTTTTAAGATAAATATTTAATAATTAAAATATAAAGGCACTTATTCTCTTTTTATCTATACAAAATAGAATTACTGCCATAAAATTCATAGCCTAATAAGACTGATTTGGTTATTCGTCAAAATATATACTTTGTCTTCATCATTATCAAAATATTTTCACTATAGGTTATTATATAGGCCAGATTTATATTCTCGATATATGTAGTCCACCGCGTTTATATATTCTTTACATATATATATTCTCTATTATCCATGCATTTTTCTATGTAGCAGACTAAAATAGGAAATTCAACCTATATATATATATTTTTTGTCACAAATATATCTATGATTTACAGTGAGTGTAATGGTACAAAGTATCCATTTCCTGATTTTAGAATTATTGGAGGTATTGAAAAATTCTTTTTTCTTATAAATATTTAATATAATATTGTTCAAATTTTTGTCTTAATCTATGATGAGATTATTGTGTTTAGCATTCATGATTAATATTCGTAAATCATTCATTGTTACCATTTATGAAGCATTCATTTTTGACATTCGTGAAAAATTTATGTTTAATATTCAAGAACATCTATCATGAGATTATTGTTCATGATATTCATACATTCAAATGTCTCACAGATAATCTAACACACATGTTCTTCCTAAATGTCGTGTTGATATCTGAGACATATGTATTTATAAATACTTTTTGCTTTTAAGCTAAAATTGCTGGTAATCATTGGATATTTCATGCTCTATGGTTGTATATTTTAAGTATAGCTCTAGCTCTTACAGGATGCAAGTCGGGAACAGGTACATTACCGCAGCTATGTTATTTTTGTGTGTTGTTTTAATCGGCGGGGTTGTCAATAGAAATTTCATAGCGAAGGGGGTCAAGTCAGCGTATTGTAGTACTGGGGGAGTAGTTGAAGTTTATTAATACGGATATGACATGTGAAAGCATCTATCATCCATGGCTTATCACTTCACCACCACCAAAGCGTTCTATTTCCGTTCGGACTCACCCTCTCAATAAATAAGCTTGCACAGATATTTTCCCATGTTATAGCCGTCTTAATAAACTTCCACTCTGGCAGTAATGTAATACGCAGACTTGACCGCCTGCGAAGTTTCTAAAGACACCCCCTCCGATTAAAACAACTCACAAAGATATCATAAGCATTCGCAGCTGGACAAAATAGATCTGGATTCTGGATTCACAGCAAAACAATGAACCTGTTTTCCGGAAGCCATCCGATAAGAGCAAGATACCTCCATATACAAATCATTCCACTAGGCATACATAAAATATACAACTACAGCATATGGAATGTGGAATGATTTCCAGTAATTTTACTTTAATATATAAAAAAAAAATTATAAATGCATATTGGCATGGCATAAGACCGTATATTTAAAGCTTATAAAACGTAAATATTTGCCAGAAATCTTTTTTGACTATATTGTTTCTAATTAGATTAAAACAATGTTTTTCAATTTAAAATCTATATTTTTCTATAACTATATTCTTCTATCGCCTGAAATTAATAACATATATTATCTGTGTTTTTTGAAACTCTCTTAGATTTTTTTTTTACTGCGTTTAAAGAGTGGGATTAAAATCATTTCACACTTGGACTAAAAATAACATATTACAAAAAAAAAAAAGTATTAATTTTTGTAAGAAACTTAATGTAAACATTTCTTTCGAATAATTTTATAACGTAGAAAAATGATGAAAATGATTACTTTTAAATTAACGATTTGGATGGTTTTTTTTCATATTTCCTGCAGTTCATTTATGTTTGTAATAATAAATCATCATTAATAGAGCGACATCCCAGAGTGGGCCAAGGTTTTCATTGAATATATTTCCATACATTCCTCTGGGTGACATTGGTCCTAAAATTCTTAACCTTTTAAAAAGCAAAATATTTTTCAACTGCGTCTATCCATTGCTACTTGGATAGCCCTCTTCCTCTTTGTCCCCAATACAAGTCTTTTTACAGGGTTTAAATCATTCATTCTGAATAAATGAGCAGCCCAGTTAAATCTATTGATCTTAATAGATTTTATAATATATGGGTCTTTATAGCATTTATAAATTTCTGCATTGTACCGTCTTCCCCAATAATCACTTTCCTTAACACTTCCAAGAACAGCCCTTAAAACTTCCCTCAAATATGCCCAAATAGACCTCATCAGATCTTGCCAAAGTCCAAGTTTCAGAGTCATAGACCAAAATAGGTCTAATAAGGGTTTTATATAATAAGAATTTAGGTTTTTGATTATAAACTGTGATTTAAACAGATTTCTTAATCTAAAAAAGTCCTTATTGGCATACACAATTCTGTTTTTTATTTCAGATAAGATATTATTTTGACAATTAATTTCTGATCCAAGTATTTAAAACTACGCATAGATTCAAAAGTATAAGACAGTGCTCAATTTTCAAATCCCGGAGATAGTATCTAAAGAGTCGTATGATTCTTTTCTTCTCCTTGAGTGCAAAGGGAGGACTTCCGACCTATGGATGGATTATAGGTATGTATTATCGGAAAGAATTATCGTTTAGGTATGTATTTCTGTCATATTTTTATTTTTCAATTTTCTCTGCTTCCATGTTTTTTTCTAGCTAAAACATATTTTTCGCAAATTGCAGTTACCAAAAAATATTAAAGAAGTTAATATGTACTGTGATTTTTAATTTAATACAATTGGTAAATTTAATTTATGTTCAACTAAAAGAAATATGTCTTTTTCTTATTATGAAAATTTTGGTGGCATTGTTGACGATGTTTGTTATTTAAATTATTCATTTTGAGTGGAATTGATTTCATCTGAGCCATTTTCCAAGTTACAGATCCATAGACCAAAATAGGTCTAATAATGGTTTCATATAGCAAAAATTTAGTTTTTGTGCTTATGAATTGATTTAAGATTTCTTAATCCCTTATGGCAGACACAATTATGTTTTTGATTTCAGGTAATATGTTATTTTGATTTAAGTTTATAGTAATTGAAATCTGAAAAATATTGAGATAATTAAGGTAATTTTCGTAAACTTTAATGAACTATCTTCAAAGCTCTACTTCTAATGGAATTTATAAACTTTTATTTACCTATCTTCGTAATATGGATAAAATCCCAAATATGAGAGTCCGTTTTCATCATTCTTGGACACGCATTTCGATGCTCTGCTTCGTACGTGACAAAACAAGACTTATGATCAAGAAAAACACACACAAAAATATTTTCTCCTTTTTTTTATACTTACACCGTAAGTTGGTTGTTTTTCTTTACTTACAGAACAGGAGAAAAAAACGCCTTTTTTCCAAAATGCTCTAAAATATCCTTTATTTTGTTTTCGAGTAGACACAAAAGCAATTTTTATTGGCAAATAAAATATAAATGGAGTACATTAGTTAAAAGTAGGCCACATAGATTTTACTATACTTTTATTACTTTTTGACTTTTATCTTCACTACGTCGACGGAACTTAAAATGGACCTTCTTTTACGTTAAGTGCTCAGTAAAAACATTCTCAGTTTGGTTTAAGGAGATAACATAAAGGAATGAAAACAGTGGTCACATATAAGAGTATACGTAGATTTTGCCTTTTCTTTAGTGTAATTGAAGGCCTTGAGAATACGCAATAAAAAATCTGAGTTTTGGGGGAAATACGCGTCTTTTAAATTTTAAATATATTTTGCTTGATTTCTTCCTACTTCTGCATTGAAGAAAATATTAGCATTAATTCTTTTAAAACTATAACTACTTGTTATATAATTACTATTCATATAGATTTTATATGTGTTTATTATTTTTTTGTCATTTATCTTCACTACGTCGACGGAACTTAAAATGGACCTTCTTTTACGTTAAATGATCAATAAAAACATTCTCAATTGGTATAAGGAGATAACATAAAGGAATGAAAACAGTGGTCACATATGAGTATCACTTATATGTGACCACTGTTTGGTGTGATATTACCACTGTTAATATGATATGACTACTTTTTGGTGTGATAATACCACTGTTAATCAGATATGAACACTGTTTGGTGTGATATTACCACTGTTAGTATGATATGACTACTGTTTGGTGTGATATGAGTACTGTTTGGTGTGATATGAGTACTGTTTGGTGTGATATGACTACTGTTTGGTGTGATATTACCACTGTTGGTATGATATTACCACTGTTAGTATGATATTACCACTGTTAGTGTGATATGACCACTGTTAGTGTGATATGACCACTGTTAGTGTGATATGACCACTGTTAGTGATGCATTGGTAGTGAAATACATAGATTTAGCCCTTTTACTTTGTAAAATTAAAGGTTTTGAGAATCCGCAATAAAAAAATCTGAGTTTTTGGGTAAATATGCATTTTTTAAATTTTAAATATATTTTGCTTTCATTTCTTCCTACATCTTCAATGAAAGAAATCTAAGCATTAATTATTTTAAAACTATAACTACTTGTTATATAGTTACTATGCATGTAGATTTTATATGTGTTCATTAATCTGAATATAAGTTGCTGAATTTCAACTCGATTGATTTATTTATATTACAAATTCAATTTAAACAACTGATGCATAGAGAGAATTTGAATTTATATAACGTACTGCATAAACTAATTCAGTGAATAAATCAGAAATCAATTGAAGCGAATTATCTTAACATAGTTTCCTAAATTATTCGTTCTAACTAAATTAATTGACAATAACTATTGTTTCAGTTGACAAAGATACTACAAAGTAGTCAGTGATGCATTGGTAGTTAAAATAAGACTAAATAAATAAGTGAATGCTATATAGTCAAATGACATTGACTCACAAACTAAATAACATAGAGTCCTTTGAGATTAATGTTTATTGAATAGATGCGTAAGACAGAAAAGGTTTGAATAACAAACGGAAAGAATAGATTCTAATATTTATACAAATGGTAACGTTTGTATTTTTTAAAGTAGTCATCTAATTGTTAAATATATTTCATCACTTTCTTTAGTTTAATTTGTCATACTAAGAGGAATATATATATATGTATATATATATATATGGAAAATGTATATTTGACAAATTTATAGCCTTATTTTAAAATAAAATCATGACATTTTGGAAATTGAATAATGCTTTGATAAAATTTAAATAATGTCTGAATTGAGCGTTTCTGTACATGGGCTGTCATTTCATTTGTAATATAAGATAATAAATTTTATTCTTTCATTATAAATCGCAATACTAAATAAAAATGCTTCGCAAGAGTAATAAAATTCATGAAATAATTTAAAAAATGGTAAAATTCATTTATAATTTCAGGCAGATATTCATAACATTGTAACTTGATTTTTTTTAATCTCTGTTTGTGTTTTCCACTGAAGTATTTTCTATTTGAAATACAAATTTGGTGACATCAGCCCTATTTAAAGAGAATTTCATTTCAAACTAAAAGCATTGTACAAAGGTTTAAAAATATTGTAGAATCGTTAAAGATAAGAATTACATTTATTTTGTTACAAACTTAACCTTTCGTAGAAGATCCAAACCAGAAAACACTATCTGAAGATGGATAAAACAAATCAATTTTTAAATAAACGGTGTTCTTTTGTTATACAAATTCTGCACCAGTAATTTCTTAATTTTTTTTTGAATATCTTGGTTTTCTTGAAAATTTTAATCGCAATTAACATGTAGGCAACTGGTAATAAAAAGTTTTTTTAAAAATTATTTATTCAGAAAATGACAAATCTTAATCCTCAAATTTTAATTTATGTTGGAATCCTTGAAAAAGATTTTGATTATTTTTTCTTTTTAATGAAAATTATTTTAGTAATTTTCAAAATATGTAATAATACATAAATAATTTGCATTAACTATTTCTTTTTAAGTTTATACTAATTGGTCCATCAATAAATAATCAATATCAGTACCAATAATCAATAAATAATAATATTTTCGAGTAAATAAGAATTTCAAAGTTTTAATTGAATTTCTTATTTAACTGCTGAGAGATGCATAAAACTTAGGCAAAAAAAATCAGAATAAAACATTTTAGTATCATTAATTTATTTATAAAATAGATTGAAAATAAAATATATTAATTAATTTTATGTATATCTATTATAAATAAAACTTAACATAAAAAACAAATTAGGAATTTTTTTAAAATTGCCATTTTGATATCAGTTATTAGTTAAATTTACAACAGTATGAAAATAATATTAATTAAGTTGTTAAAACTAGATTAAAAGGAATTATTAATTATCCGATCCAAATTATAACCAGCATCATTTATAAACATCATTTTTTTTACTATCAGGTTATAACATTAACATTTTTAATTTCTGTTAATTGTTGTTTATTTTTAATTATCGTGATTATCGTGTTTAAAATGTTATAAGTGCTACTGCGATGTTGACTAATTAACGTATTTTAACATTCCGACAATCCTTCACCTAAATATTTAGATCGCAATAACCAAACAAAACACAATACTAAAAAATAATATTAATGTGGTATACCGCTATAACTATTATAAGTAAAATTATCATAACCATCACCAAATCATCACACATTTTTCTTAGCAGGATCGATAAATTCCAAATATACACGCATAATACAATATACACGCATAATACACGCATAATACAACTAATATACACGCATAATACAACTCGTTTCATAAAAAAAATAATATGATTAAATATGAGCAATCATGTACATCCATGGTGCATATAATAATTTAAGATGTTAGCATACAACTACTACAAATAATATTACTATTAAAAGTAAATAAATTGAAAAGTCATAATTGTTATCAAAAGACTTCAAATAACATTATAATAAAAAGTTAAAGGCAAAAGACAGAATTGGCAACATACGACTTCAAATAATAACACTATAAAAAGTGAATAAATATTGTAGTATTTTTATGTAAGTTTAAATTACATAAGTTTATAAAAGTTATTTTTTATAAGTTTTATGAATTTATAAGCATAAATAAATGCAAAAATTAAAAAACAAGTCCCATCCCTTGAGTTTAACCTCCATCTCTATTTATCCTTCAGGAGAACCCACGAAATTTCTCTATTATTGGTTTGATTCAATCTCCCCGTTATACATTTCGGTATATTTATTCTTTTGGCCAATAATCCATAACCCTAAATATGGTTGACTGTCCACCCTTTTGGCCAACTGGTAATACTTAGAGCCTTTTGCCGGCAAACAACCACCCTTTGGGTGTAACATAATCTGAGTCCAGCTACACCAGCTGTCCAGAATCACACACACTGCCTTATGGGCCAATTTAGCGATATTAAAAACTAATTCAAAGAAACCAACAGATGTAATGGCTTTAACGAAACTAACAGTTGTAACGAATTTAACGAAAACAACAGAAAACTATATTTCTTTGATTTTACACATTGTACATTTATCAAATATTTTAAAAACATATATGCTATATATCTTTAAAACTATTACGTACATGACATATATGAAAAAATAATAATTGCTCAATAAACATAAAAATTACAAAACAAAACTGCACATTAAAACAAATTAAATTATATTATCCTTCATCATATCCTTAAATTATATTTCATGCTTTGTTGCATAATATGCCTTTTAAGATCCAAACACTTTTTGGGTCATAGGCCTTATTTGATAAATATAATTATAATGTTTTTACAGAACCTGGAATGTATTATACTTATTTTTAAAAAAATTTAAATACAAATCGACTTTACACCATAATAAATTTCAATTCAATTTTTAGTTCTTGCGTATTTTTTCTGAGATATCATAATTATTTAGTAATAATATATATAATTAATACAATGTTGTGTTCCTATGTTTTGCACATCTCTTATGGGAGTCGTTAGCCATGTTCAAATTTGAAAGTGGGCCGCGAACAAAAAAGAAATTAAAAATTATTACCATAGAGAATTGAGCATTCCAGTTTGAAAACCCTTACATTATACCTTCTTTCGTTTACTTATTAGTTTCAGGACATAACAGGAAAGAAGATTTAAATACAACAGGTGAAAAACAACATATGACAGGTATTCCATGTAGTTAAGCCAATGCTATTTCCATGTTATTCCATCAACAGCATAGGTAATAGGTAGGTATAAGTAATACCACTTTTCTTACTTATTAAATCATGGTATTGAAATCCTTGATAAAAATAAATAATTCAAATTAATAATTTTGTTCTCAAAAGTGATTAACTTTAATTCTTTATCTATTGTATACTTTTAAGATCAAAACACCTTTTGGGACATAAAGTCAAATATATTTGTAATGTTTTTACAGAAACAGGAAGGTATTTTGTGAGCACACCTTATTTTTTCAGCAAGTAAAAATTATGTATAGTAATGGGTTAAATAGGATTATGACCCACATCGATACAATTACAATTCTTAAAACGTGGGATGGACAAATGGTTTATAGTACAGTTTTAAGTTCAAGAGTGAACTGAGAATGCTCTTTTTGAAATCCAAAAAATTATTTAAATTGAAGAATCTCCCGTCTGCTCAGAAGATAGATATTATAAATTTGTATACAGGAAGATTCATCCGAGTTTTTTTCCCTTTGTGAGTTGAGGATGGCGTGTTTTGTGGCAATCATCCATGTTACTTAACGTTCTGACTATAGGTAACACAGGCTTCAGGTTCGAATCATGGCGGTGGCAGGATGTTTATTAGTGGCTCGGAATCCACATTAAACTGTAGGTGTCGCTCTAAGTAGCCTAAAGTTTATACAAAATGACCGTAGAACGATAAACCAAACCAAATCTCACATTATCGAATGATTATTTCTAAGAACGGTAAGGCACTATTTATTTGACCCTCATGTACAAATTTTAATTTGGATTGTTTAAAAAAATTGAAATTTACCATTGTAATGTAATTATAGGTAAAATCTATACCACAAATCTACACTCTGATGATTCAGTGGCCTGATGGCAAATTGGCTAGCCCTTTGGCCGTTAGTACCACAGGCTTCATGTTTGAATTCTGGCGATTGCATGGATGTTTAATAGTGGTTCGGAATATAAGTTAAACTGTAGGTTCTGGTCTAATTAGCCCAAATTGCGCACAAAATGATCGTAGAGTGACAAACCAAACCAATCAGTGTTACTTATCATCTTTATGCAAACCATGTAAGATAGCTTATGTATAACTTTTTTCAAATAATTACAGAATTTAGATAAAAATGGTAAATTGTTTTCTGGTTCAACATACATCATTCATTATTAATATCATGTGCATATATCAAAACATTTCAAAACCATATAAGGTTCTAAAAAATCAGAAAAATTAAAAAAAAGAACGAGATTTTTCACAATTTTACCATAACGAGTATTTTTATTTACCAACTAAAAGATTAAAAGTATTAAAATGCTACATTAGAAATAATGCAAGATTATTTTGAAATTTTATTTATGTGTAGAGTTCTGGAATGACAATATCAAAAGAATTCAACCCTTTTCTTTGTCTGCTTATAGAAATTATTTCAAGCTTCACAAATTTGGAACCGTCGTGGGGAGAAAAATATCTACATATTTTCCCTTTTGCGTCCTTCAGGGCTGTTTGCCGGATGTCTATTTTCCACTTTGGTGGATTTTCTTCCTGTCCGGCTGTCAGCGTCCTGTCAGACTCAAAGTTCCTGACAGGCCCCGGAAAAAGCTATAAAACTCGTATTTGGATTTCGTTTTAAGGCCGTTTTAAAGATTTTTTTTCTTATATCGTATGGGCTGGAAATCTATCATCATAAGCATGACTTGAAAGAAACAACAAGTGGAAAAAACTCTACCTTCAGAAAAGTTCAAAGACGTCACTTTGAAAATAAATATCAAGGCAAGACGTTATATCTTTATTCAGAAAAAAAAAAAATTATAATCATATGTTTTTTTACTTCTACGTTATGATAAAAAATAAGAAAACATTCATTTTTATGATGCCCAAATTTAATTTAATTATTTTTTTTAAGGCCGTTTTAAAGACTTTTTTCTTATATCACAAGAGCTGGAAATCTATCATCATAAGCATTACTTGAAATAAACAACAAGTGGAAAAAACTCTACCTTCTGAAATATAAGTTCAAAAACGTCATATTGAAAATAAATATCAAGGCAAGACATTATATCTACATTATGAAGAAAAATGAATTTTTTACTTCTACTTTTTGATAAAAAATAAGAACGACTTCATATTTATGATGTAAAAATTTTATTTCATTAATTATTGTTTTTATGGAATGTGTAAATACTTTAAATAAAGAAAACTTTGATACATATAAAAATAAATAGTAAATATTTGTTGCTTATGAAATATCAGGAAGGTCTAATTTTAATAAAGACAACTTTTTCTTAAAAAAAAGAAAGCTATAAAACTAGTATGCGGATTTCGTTTTAAGGCCGTTTTAAAGATGTTTTTTCTTATATAGTATGGGCTGGAAATCTGTCATCATAAGCATTACTTGAAAGAAATAACAAGTGGAAAAAACTCTACCTTCTGAAATATAAATTCAAAGACGTCATATTGAAAATAAATTTCAAGGTAAGACGTTCTATCTTTATTCAGAAAAAAAAATGACAATCATTTAAATTTTTTATTTCTATGTTACGATTAAAAATAAGAAATAATTCATATTTATGATGCGCAAATTTTGTTTAATTATATCTTTAATTATTGTTTTTATTGGATGCGTTGATACTTCAAGTAAACAAAACTTTGATGCCTATAAAAATAAATAGTAAATGTTTGTTGCTTAAGAAATGTTAGTAGGGTCTAATTTTAAAGAAGATAACTTTTTTAAAAGTGACTAAATATTTTAATTTCATGCAATAAAACATTAGATCAGTCAATACAGATTTTTAAAAAACCTGAAGTTTACATCGCAATTAGCGTTGTTTACATAGTAAAAAGTATATATAGTTAAAAGTTGAAATAGTACTAATATGGGACTAGTAAAATAGCAATTTTCTCCCTAGTCTTTGGGGTGCGATGTAGACTACCTCTAGTGGTGTACCCTGGGTAATGTTATATAGTTACAGTTTTCGGCATGAGCATTGGGATTTTTGACAAAAAAAAAAAATGCATTCTTTGTGATTTGGCAGAACAAATGAACGGAGCTTATTTCCATCGTTGCTTCGCACTTCATGGCGAATCCAAGACGGCGAGATATCTCTTCTCTAAAGAACTCTTAAGGCAATGACTTCGGTCAACTTTATTGAACTCTTTTGTGTGCATTTTTTTCTTTATTTTGTATTCTTCCCATTTCCGTATTGCCTTGCCATTGCAAATAAAAATTCAAACCTAAAATTCCCTAGTCTTAAGCCTACTTATTAATAAATGTCGTGGTATCTATAAATATGATATGGCAAATAGCAATAAAATTTCACTGATTCCGATTAATTTCGGTGAAGGAAATGAGTCTGAAGGCGTTACCTTCAAACCATTCAATGATTCGGCAGGCGTCATATTTTCAGCCTAAAGCATACTGCTGTTGCAACTCAAATAATGAATTCATTGTTGTAGGTTTCCGTGGCCCATGTATTGCAATGGAAAATTTAAGGAGCAATTACATTTTTACTTTTCCCAATTGAAACATTTTATCATCTATTTCACAGAAATCAATGATGACCGAGCGATGGTAACAAGACTTACCTTCAGTAAAAAGTTCGCTGAAGAACATCGTAGTATGCTTATTATTTGGGTGCCAAAGCCAATCTGCTTCATATTAAATGAAGTAAGCAAAGCAAATAATAAATAAGAAAATTATAAAGTAACGAAATAAGTCCTATGATACGCACTTGAAAGATATTAAGGTTAAAAAAATATCAGAATCGGTATATCGTATATCGGTGCATCGTATCAGATGCCTTGCGCGTACATATAAATATCGTTATATCTGTAAGTCTCCTTAACGATCAGTCTTATCAAACAATTAAGATTTTCACAATTAAAGAATGACAAAGACTGAAAGGACATCCTATTCATAGTTTGACTCTGTTGAAAAGGTCTTATTAAAATTACAATAGTCAATCGATTAACATTATCTTGTTCAATTGAGAAAATTATCATAAAATTGTTTAATATAATAAATTATTTTCTATTAGATTATAATACTTAGGCTATATGAAGATGCGTGCTAGAAGTGAGATGCATACGAAAAAATTATTATATTAAGCCTCTTATATCAAACAATGTTTATAAATAAATAATATATTTTTCCAATTTATGATATTATTTTTAAAAATATTTTTAAAAAATAAACAAAAATAATCTCTAAATTTAAATTAAAAAATATTATTAAAAATAAAATAATAATAAATTACAAATTACTTGTAATTTTAAATTAATAGGCTAGATTTTGGAAAAAACTATAGTTTATAATATATGCAATTAAATAAAAAAACATTAGGACTAAGTACTTGTTGATGTCATATGTTTCTTTTTTTTTTTATTTAGTTCAACTTAAAACCGGTATATATAAAGTTTCAATTTATATAAATTTAATACACAGAGTTCAACGTATGTATGTAATTCTATTCTTTAATTTTTTTAATGTTTTGTTAAACATTTCTCATTCTTTATAGAGAAAATGTGTCTGTAATTAAGATGTTTTGGTAAATACGAAGAAAACGAAAAAGACAAAAGAAATTTGAAAATTAATAAACAAAAATAATTAGTTTAAAAATTTCTAATAAGTTTACTTACAAAATATTTTTTTACAAATAATTTTACTTATAAATAATTTTTTTCACAAAATTTAAGTAAATAATATTTTAATTCTAAGGAATATTAAAATTAAGCGTCTATTATTAAATATTTTGATTGATAAATTTTAATAACAGCACAAAACATTTTTAAAAAATATTTTTATCATTCTTCCAAATGTTTTTCATTCATCCTCTATATCAAAGCAATGGTACTTTTCTAAGCTTCATTTACAATTATTCTTAATTACTTGTTTTTCTTTTACTTTATTACGCTAGAATTATGAATTCTGTACAAGAAATATTACAGAAGTAAACAAAATCTAGCATTTTAAAGATTTAATTATATTTTGTTAGATTTTGATGTTGTATAAAAATTTAAGTTGCGAAATTTCTTTACTTTTGCTTTCTATAAAATATTTATATAAGAATTTTACAAAAAAAAAAAAACGGAAGTCTCTTCATGATTTCTAAGGTCCAATTAAAAATTCATCAAATTATTTCCAAAGCAAATAATTTGATGAATTAATAAAAACATGCAATCAGTTATTACCTAAAAACATCGAGACACCTAAAAAAGTCGATGTGAAATATTAATGTATTGCAGATATTTTAGCATATAACAATTCAATGACTACATAATTTCTTGTAGCCGCAGTTTTTTTAAAGCAAGCATTTTTACTGAATACATATTTTGTAAAAAAAAAAATAATAAAACACAAAAAAATTTATCGAAAAAATGATCACCGGATGCAAATCTCTCAAAAGTTTCTCGCAAAAAATATGTAGAAAAATGAAATTCTTATTCTACTTCCAAAAATGAAAAAAGATTCTTTTTAAAAACTACATATTTCATCCAGATTTTTATGCTATGACTTTGTAAAGAGTAACAAGGCGGTTTTAAAACTCACACAACGCTTGTTAAATGTTAACGAAGTCCTCTAAAGGACTTAAAAGAGTAAAAGATGAAAAGAGAGTTTGAGAGAGAGACAGAGAGTGAATAATTTTCCAAGAAAACCCTGCATCGCCATAAATTTCTTTGAATTGTCGAATAAGATCCCAACTGAAAGTTTCAATCCGATCTCTCCAACCCCAACCCCCTCGTCTCAAATGGCAGGAAGTTATCGCATATAACGAGCTTGCGATGAACGCGCCGAACATTAACTGGCACTGGAAAATGGAGGACCAACCGAAGTTGCCAAAGTAACAAAAGCTATTCCGAAAAATGTCATCAATTTTCTTTCGCTGGCATCGTAGTGGCACATGAATTCAAAATTCCTCTTTTACAAATGGGTTGGCAAAGCTCATCGTATAACTCATACTCCTCTCATCAAGGCTAAACATATTTAATCATCTTAGTTCAGAGTTAAGGAAAAATTTTGAGTAGGAAAATGCCACGAGATCCATCATTTCCTTGCAAAAATTTTCCCCCTCTTTTCCGGATTGATTCTTTGCCGTGATGACGGTTCTTTTCCAAGTCTGAAAGTGTTTCGCGATTTTTCTATTGTGTTAGAAGGAAGGAGAGGGTAGTATTTGAGGAAAAGGAAGGATGAAGGAAACTTTTAGAAGGGTTATTATACCCTGTCGTAAAAAATATATATATATATATATTATTTAAGGTCGTAAATTTGGGTGGAAGAGGATAGACATATTTTTTTTAATCGTTTCCTTTAAATCTGAAATTTATAGAAGCGTGGATATATTTCAGTCACATGCTAAAATAATGCTAATTTAAAAATAAAATTCACACAATATTTTTATGTAAATACATTTGAAGCTTGGAAATAGTTTTTCTAACTCTAAAAAAAATATTAAAAGTAAGTATTTATTACTAAATATTTTGATGTATAGTTTTCGATGACATTGTTTAAATCTTATTCTTCTCTATATCAGAGAAAAAATATTTTCGCAGCTTTATCTACCCTTATCCTTATTTACTTGCCTTTCTTTTACTTTATTAAGTTAGAATTATGAATTATGTGCAAGAAATAATACAGAAGTCAACAGAATCTAACATTTTAACGATTTAATTATATTGTGTTAGTTTTTGATGTTATGCTTAAAAATGTTAACAAATCCCCCAAACAAGTTAAAGTAGAATTCCTTTATGATTTCTAAGGTCTTACTAAAAATGTGCAAATAATTTGAAGAATTAATTAAAGTATGTAATAATTGATTTCTTAAAAATTTTAGGAAATCTAAAGTAGTCTTATGTATTAAAAATTATTTTAGTAAAATTTAAGTCTTATGTATAATATTAATGTATTGAAAATAATTTAGCAAACAATAGTTAGACAAATAAATAATTTCTTGTAGTCACAGTTTTTTTTAAAGCAAGCATTTCTATTGAATACATATTATGTAAAAAAATAAAATACCATAAAATTTATCGAAGAAATGATCACCGGATGCATATCTCTCAAAAGTTTCTCACAAAAATATGTAGAAAAGTGAAATTCTTCTTCTTTCCAAAAGGAAAAAAAAATTTTTTTTTTAAAAACTACATATTTCATCCAGAATTTTATGCCATCACTTTGTAAAGAGTAAGAAGGCGGTTTTAAAACTCGCACGACGCTTGTTAAAAGTTAACGAAGTCTTCAAAAGGACTTAAAAGAGTAAAAGATGAAAAGAGAGTATGAGAGAGAGAGGAAGTGAATAATTTTCCAAGAAAACTCTGCATCGCCATAAATTACTTTGAATTGTCAAATAAGATCCCAACCGAGAGTTTCAATCCGATCTCCCCAATCCCCTTCGTCTAAAATGGCAGGAAGTTATCGCATATAACGATCTTGCGATGAACGCGCCGAACATTAACTGGCACTGGAAAATGGAGGAACTACCGAAGTTGCCAAAGTAACAAAAGCTATTCCGAAAATTTTCATCAATTTTCTTTCGCTGGCAACGTAGTGGCACATGAATTCAAAATGCCTCTTTTACAAATGGGTTGGCAAAGCTCATCGTATATCTCATGCTCCTCCCATCCAGGCTAAACATATTTAATCATCTTAGTTCAGAGTTAAGGAAAAATTTTGAGCGGGAAAATGCCTCGAGGTCCATCATTTCCTTGCAAAAATTTTCCCCCCTTTACCAGGATTGATTCTTTGCCGTGATAACGGCTCTTTTCAAGTTTTGAAAGTGGTTCGCGATTTTTCTATTGTGTTAGAAGGGAGGAGAGGGTAGTAGTTGAGGAAACGAAGGACGAAGGAAACTTTTAGAAGGGATATTATACCCCGTCGTAAAAAAAAAAATTCCTTTGAGGTCGTAAATTTGGGTGGAAGAGGATTGACAAATCTGTTTTTTTTTAAAAATCGTTTCCTTAAAATCTGAAATTTATAGAAGCTTTGATATCTTTTAAGCATATGTTCAAATAATACTTATTTTATTTAAGAATAAAATTAACACAATATTTTAATGTAAATACTTTTGAAGCTTCAATTTTACTGTTTGAATAAGCTGAGAATATAAGACTATTAATTACTTCTTTGAAATTGAGTATGGACAACTATTTGCTTTATTCAGCATCGAGGCGATCTTATATCAGGAGCACTCCACATGATATTTTCTCGCATTCTTTCAATTTGGTCTCACAGAAACTTGATTCGCCAATGAGTTCTTTATACCAAGAATTAATGCCATCATCTATGCACAATTGGCAGTAATGTTCGGAACAAATAATACATCGTTACCAGCTACTTGTGCGTGCGTACGTTTGTACTCGTGCATTCGTGATATGTTTCTGTTTTTATTTATTTGAACTTAAAACTGACAAATAGAAAGGTTTGTATTTTACGTAAATTTAATACACACAGTTCAGCTTAATTAAGTTTCTGTAATTCAAGTCTTTAATATTTCTACAGATTTGTTAAAAATTTCTTATTCTTTAAAGAGAAAGTAGTCCTGTAAATAAGATGCTCTGGTAAATGCGAAAAAAACGAAAATGACCAAAAAAAAAAAAAAAAAAAAAAAAAAAAAAAAAATAAATGGTTAAAATTTCTTTTAAAAAAATACTTATTATATTTTTTAGAAAATTTAAGTAAATATTTTTAATTCTATGGAAGATTAAGATTCATGCTTATTATTAAATATTTTGTTCTATAATTTTGAAATACTGCACAATATATTTAAAAAATTTTTGATCATTGCTCCAAATATTTTTTAATTCTTTTCTATATCAAAGCGACGATATTTTTCCAAGCTTTATTTACCTTTATGCTTATTTAATTGTTTTTCTTTAACTTTATGAAACTATAATTATGAATTCTGTACAAGAAATATTACAGAAGTATACAGAATCTAGCATTTTAAAGATTTAATTATATTTTGTTAGATTTTGATGTCATACCTAAAAATTTAAGTTAACAAATTTTGTTAAAATTTGTATATTTACTTTCTATAAATATTTTCTTAAGAATTTTGAAAAAAAGAAAATCCGTTCATGATTTCAAAAGTCTTATTAACAAAGTGTAAATAATTTGATAAATTAATAAAAACGTGTAATAAGTGATTACTTAAAAACATTTTGAAACCAGAAAAAAAATTATAAAAAATAATAATGTATTGGAAATATTTTAGCAAATAATAGTTCAATAAATAAATAATTTGTTGCAGCTGCAGATTTTTAAAGCAATCTTTTCTACTGAATACATATGTTGAAAAAAATACATATATACAATAAAATTTATCGAAAAAATAATCACCGGATGCATATCTCTCAAACGTTTTTCACAAAAAATATGTAGAAAAATGAAATTCTTCTATTCTTCCCAAGAAGAAAAAAAAAAGATTCTTTTTAAAAACTACATATTTCCTCCAGATTTTTATGCTATCACTTTGTAAAGAGTAACAAGCGGTTTTGAAGCTCGCACGACTCTTGTTAAAAGTTAACGAAGTCAAAAGGACTTAATAGAGTAAAAGATGAAAAGAGAGTATGAGAGAGAGAGAGAGTGAATAATTTTCCAAGAAAACCCTGCATCGCCATAAATTTCTTTGAATTGTCAAATAAGATCCCAACTGAGGGTTTCAATCCGATCTCCCTAACCCCAACTCCCTCGTCTCAAATGGCAGGAAGTTATCGCCTATAACGATCTTGCGATGATCGCGCCGAACATTAACTGGCACTGGAAAATGGAGAGCCAACCAAAGTTGCCAAAGTAACAAAAGCTATTCCGAAAATGTTCATCAATTTTCTTTCGCTGGCATCGTAGAGGCACATGAATTCAAAATGCCTCTTTTAGAAATGGGTTGGCAGAGCTCATCGTATAACTCATGCTCCTCCCATCAAGGCTAAACATATTTAATCATCTTAGCTCATAGTTAAGGAAAATTTTGAGCAGGAAAGTGCCTCGAGATCCATCAATTCCTTGCAAAAATTCCCCCGCTCCCCTTTACTCGGATTGATTCTTTGCCGTGATAACGGCTCTTTTCCAAGTCTGAAAGTGGTTCGCGATTTTTCTATCGTGTTAGAAGGAAAGAGAGGGTAGTATTTGAGGAAAGGGAAGGATGAAGGATACTTTTAGAAGGGTTATTATACTGCGTCGTAAAAAAATTTTTCCTTTTAAGGTCGTAAATTTGGGTGGAAGAACTCTGAACAAATCTTATTTTTTTTTAATCTTTTCTTTTAAATCTAAAATATATAGAAGCATGTATATCTTTTTGTCACATGCTCAAATAATGCTTATTAAAAATAAAATTCAAACAATATTTTAATGTAAATACATTTGAAGCTTGGAAACAGTTTTATAATACTAAGAAAAATTAAAAGTAAGTATTTATTAATAAATATTTCGATCTATAATTTTTAATTACTGCACAATGTATTTTTTTGTAAATATTTTGATCATTGCTTCAAATATTTTTTATTTCTTCTCTATATCAAAGCAAGGATATTTCTTCAAGTTTTATTTCTCCTTATACTTATTCAATTGTTTTTCTATACTTTTATAAAATCATAATTGTGAATTCTGTTCCGGAAATATTACAGTAGCAAACAGAATCTAGCATTTTAAAGATTTAATTATATTTTGATGTTATAAATGAACATTTAAGTTAACAAATTGTATTAATATTTTTTTTTATTTTTGTTTTTTATAAAATATTTATATAAGAATTTTGCAAAAAAGGTATATTCCTCCATTATTTCTAAGGTCTTATTAAAAAAACGCAAATAATTTAATAAATTAATAAAAACATGTTATAAATAATTACTTAAAAAATTTGGAAACCTAACAAAAGGTGATGTAAAATATTAATGTATTGGAACTATTTTAGCGCATAATATATACTAATTTCGTGTAGTTCCAATATTTTAAAAGCAAGCATTTCTACTGAATACAAATTTTGTAAAAAAAAAATATATATACAATAAAATGTATCGAAAAAATGATCACCGGATGCATATATCTCAAAGGTTTCTCACAAAAAATATGTTGAAAAATGAAATTCTTCTTCTTCCCAGAAAGAAAAAAAGATTATTTTAAAAAACTACATATTTCATCCAGATTTTTATGCATCACTTTGTAAAGAGTAACAAGGCGGTTTTAAAACTCGCACAGCGCTTGTTAAAAGTTAACGAAGTCTTCAAAAGGACTTAAAAGAGTAAAAGATGAAAAGAGAGTAAATAATTTTCTAAGAAAACTCTGCATCGCCATAAATTTCTTTGAATTGTCAAATAAGATCCCAACTGAGGGTTTCAATCCGATCTCCCCAACCCCTCGTCTCAAATGGCAGGAAGTTATCGCATATAACGATCCTGCGATGAACGCGCCGAACATTAACTGGCACTGGAAAATGGAGGACCGACCGAAGTTGCCAAAGTAACAAAAGCTATTCCGAAAAATTTCATCAATTTTCTTTCGCTGGCATCGTAGTGGCACAGGAATTCAAAATTCCTCTTTTACAAATGGGTTGGCAAAGCTCATCGTATAACTCATGCTCCTCCCATCAAGACTAAACATATTTAATCATCTTAGTTCAGAGTTAAGGAAAAATTTTGAGCAGGAAAATGCCTCGAGATCCATCATTTCCTTGCAAAAATTTCCCCCCTTTTTCGCGGATTGATTCTTTGCCGTGATAATGGCTCTTTCCAAGTCTGAAAGTGGTTCGCGAGTTTTCTATTGTGTTTTAAGGAAGGAGAGGGTAGTATTTGGGGAAAAGGTAGGATGAAGGAAACTTTTAGAAGGGTTATTATACCCCGTCGTAAAAAAAAAAATTCCTTTAAGGTTGTAAATTTGGGTGGAAGAGTATAGATATTTCTTTTAAGAACCATTTCCTTTAAATCTGAAATTTATAGAAGCTTGGATATCATTTAGGCACATGCTCCAATAATACTTATTTAGAAAAAAATTCACACAATGTTTTTATGTAAATAAGTTTCAAGTGGATTAATTTCACTGTTTTAAAAAGCTTGGAATATAATGTTATTAATTTCTTGTTTGAATTTGAGTATGAACAACTATTTGTATTTATCCAACATCATAGTGAACGTGTCACATCAGAGGCTTTCCATATGATATTTTCTCGTAATCTCTCAACTCGGCCATACAAGAAACTTCATTCCTCAATGAGTTCTTTACACCAACGATTAATGGCATCATCTATGAACAGCTGGCTGCAATGTTTGGAACAAAGAACTCATTGGTACCAGCTACGGTTAAATGCTATTCTCTCGACGAACTAGCTTCATACATTTCTAATACACGATCATATTCAAAGTCGACTTATTAGCTATACAATCTTCAAATTCATCATAACGCCATTATTTGTTAGGTCTTCAGGTATTTTTCAACATCGATAAATAAAAAATTTAGTTCTAAGCAACTGTTACTTGATTTATGCTAAATCTCGTGGTCTGTAGAAACTCATGTCCAAAGTCCACACAAAAGTATGCATAAATTTGCAAGGAAAATTTCATCATCATTAAATTACATTAAGGGTATTTATTTTGTTTGTAATATACTGTATAAATATTTTCATTAAAATAGAAACACAACGAAGAGAACGAACACAACGAAATAAAACGAACGAATTCCGACGACGGAAGTGGTAATCTACGCGCCAGCCACGAAGATCAATTGGATTCCAGACCTTGACTTGAGAAGACAGTTCTCTTTTCGACGCTACAGCGGAAGTAAAAAGCAGAAAAAATCCCTCTAAATATTACTTTTCTAATCAAAATAGCGGTAAAGGTGATGCACTATATAAATTGTATATACACTCATGTCCATAAATTAAGGATAATTCAGAATCACACACAAAGTGAACTCTAAAATAAAAATTTCACCTGTAGAATTGTCACACACATCTTGAAGAAGAATATGCAAATTACAGGAAACCACCAGATGGCGCAGATAGTACGTTACAATGACGAGAGTGTAAGAGAGGGGTATATAAGGAATGGTGGCCTTGAAGTAAAATTGTTCACAAGCGCTTTAAAAGCCTTTCAGTGCAATAACCGCATAGTTATGGCACAAAGGAAGCATTTGGATGATTTTTTTCGTGGTAGAATTATCGGACGACTGGAATGGGGACGTACCCAGCTGGAAGTATCCGAGGAACATGGAATCGACCAGAGTGTCATCTCCAGGCTTTGGCAACGATTCCAAGATGATGGTAATGTAAGTAGATATTACAGCACAGGTCGCCCCCGAGTTACAACGCCGAATGAGGACCGGTATTTAGCAGTTACAGTCAACAGTTTCATCTTTCGGTACGACAGTTTCAAGGCAGACCGTGTACAGACGCTTAGGGCACATTGGTCTATATGCTCGTAGGCCTGTCAGATATGTTCCACTTACCACAACTCACTGTCGCCTGCAATTAACCTGGAGTAGAGAGCATGCATTGTGGACACCGCAACAGTGGTCTTGTGTGATGTTTTCCGACGAGTCTAGGTTTAGTTTGCTGTCTGATTCTCGCCGGACTTTCATATGGAGAGCGCCAGGTACCCGTTACCACCAAGAGCACACCATTGAACGACACCGTTACGGTGGTGCAGGATGGCTCGTTTGGGGAGGAATTATTCTTGGCTCCAGAACTGACCTGCATGTTCAGAGTGTAACGATGACAGGCCACATCTATAGGGATGACATTCTGGAACAACATGTACGTTTGTTTCGGGGCGCCATGGGTGCTGAATTTCTGTTTATGGATGACAATGCCCGTCCTCACCGTGCAAACAGTGTAGACGGATGCCTTCAATTGGAGGATATCACCCGTATGGATTGGCCAGCATACTCACCGGACTTGAATCCGATAGAGCATGTGTGGGATATGCTTGGCCGACGAATTGCAGCCCGTCAACCGGAACTTCGAGGGGCATTGTTTGATGAGTGGTGTAATATTCCCCAAGATCAGATTGATGATTTGATACTCAGCATGCCTAGGCGTTGTAAGGCCTGTATTGCATCGTCCGGGAGACATACTCCATATTAATCATCATACTAACCATGTTATACTGTTTTTTGTAAATAGGTTCTTTTTTGAAATTTGCTCCAGGGAGTAAAAATCGCAATTTTTATTAATTATGTCAAACATATAGCATCTTTTTTGCTCTTTACCTTTTGTTTAATAAATAGACTTTACAAATAAGACAAATTTGTTTTGCTTCTGTCTCTTTCTTTGCCTGAACTTCATTATCCTTAATTTATGGACATGAGTGTAATAAAGATATAATAAAACATCTTAAAATGATATGAAGTTTCAAATAGAAATTCACTAGTGGAGCTTTAGCTTACGTGAATGCTGGAGAGTAAGCTTGTTTGAACGAGCAACTTAAAAATTGATAAATTGTATTAATAATAGATTTAAAGCAAGGTAATATCAAGCATTAAATTATTTTTTCTTTAAAATAGAATAACAGTTTTTGAGTATATAATCTGTGAATGTTTTATTAGAGAAATGTGAAATTAACAAAAGCTTTGAAATATCTTGTAAAGAAACATGAAATATCAACATTTTCATTGACATGACAAAATTTCATGAAGAATCACCATTTTTACGGTGTATACAAACAATATATATTAATTTTTTCCAGACAAATATTTTAGAATATTTGAAAGTTAACCAATTAGAAATTTTCTTTTTACATACCATGTTACCCAAAGTGGAATATTTGGAATTTTTACTGAATGTTGCTAATTAAAATATAATTGATCGAAAAAATGATTTAATTTTTTTCAGTTACAGAAAAAGAAATAGATAATAATAGAGAGTTTTTGCACAACGTTTTTTCATCGTCCGATATTTTTTTCTTCCTAGCGCGCATGCTCATAGGAAACATTATACCTATTGCGCATGCGTATCTGTAATACTGCTATACTGAGCTATTCATACGAGCATGCGCGCTAGGATGAAAAATATCGGACGATAAAAAAAAACGTTATGCAAAAACTCTCTATTATTAGAAAAGGTAGGATGGAAAGTAACTTTCAGAAGTGTCGTATATCGAAATAATATTTTTTTCATTCTTTCTTTCTTTTAAACTAGTTTTCAATATTTCTATAAAACATTTATAGCATTTTAGAAAGTATTATATAGAAATAATTATTTTACATACAAAAAAAAAAAAAAAAAAATGTCATAATATTTTCCATAACAAGCAGTTAAAAATTTACATTTATTTTCCACACTATTTTCTAAAAGGAATAAAATTATAATACTACATGTTTTATTTGGTATGTTTGTAGTTCCATTGTTCTTAAACAGTATTATTATTAGCTTTAGTTCAAATTAAATAATGCTGATCAAATGATTTCTATGGAATATAGTAAATGATTGAATTCGATCATTTGAATCAAGTAAAAAATGTAAAAATGATATCCATTTATGTCTGCTTTACTAGAGAAAAAAAAAAAAAAAGGTTTGACGCTCTACGGTCTGGTTTCACACTCTACGGTCATCTTGTGCACATGAGGACAAAACAGACTGGGACCTACCTACGGTTTAAAGTGGATTTCTAACCACTATTAAACATCCATGCCACTAATAACCACTAATAAACCAGAAAAAAGGATACTTTCCTCATTTCTTTTACTAATATACTGTAAATAACATCAGTATTTTAAAATTATATATAATATCGAAGTCAAATGAGAACGGGAGTTTCTTCATACTCATCACAATATCATGTATGAATTATGAACATTTGAATATCCACATTTTGAACTGATGAAAAAAAAGATAGAACCGTAAACATAAAGGATTGAGTCAAGCATAAAGAGTTGGGCGTTTATAAACCTTTTTTTACTGACCGTTTAATTAAATTAAATATGTTTTCTTACAGAAAAAAATATAATAACAAAATGAATAAACATCACAAAATTTCTTTAACAATAAACACTTAAGCCCCTGTTTAGATAATTTTATAAAATTATTTTGGATTTTTTTAATAAAAACTTATATTGAGAGAATCTTATTTAGAAAAACATGTTAGTTTAGTGTGTGATCAAAAATATTTTTCTTGGTGATTTTATTTTTATGTGATCTGTGTATTCAATAGACTATTCATAGCCTTAAAAAATTTAAAACTATTTCAAACACAAAATACACAAAAACACTCGTATCTTTCCCTGAGTGCAGATAGAATCTTTTCTGATGAATGATAGAAAGAATCTAGTGGATGGTAACTGGATCGATAGAATGACATAAACCAGTCCGTGTACAAGACCTTTCCACTTTTTAGTTCATGGACTTCAGATTGAAAGGTAACTGTCTATTGAAATAAAACTGTACTTATTTTATTGATATTAATGGAGAAATTCTCGCAAACTTGCAAAAAGTTTTTTCTGAAAAACTGAATTAATAAATTTTTTTTTGTCATATCAATTTTATTTCAAGTATTTAAAATATTAATTTATATCCTAATAAATATAAGTGCAAGTAATTGCATTATTTTCAATTAATTATCAGTAAAAATTATACATTAAAAATTTTTTAAACTACGTCAACATAGTTTTATTTATTTCGGCAACATTAAATTAATCATAACATTTCCTGAAACAAAGTGAAACAAGTATTAATTATCTATTAAATAGAATCAAATTTTCATTTCATTAAATATATTATGATAATTATAAATGATGCCTTTTATTAAATAAAATTGCCATGTTAATAATACTATTTTCAATTACTACGATTTTCTTATTTAAAAACCAATAACTTAAATTAAATATAATTTCGAATAAATAGTTTAAAATTAAGTTTAAGGTATAGACATTCATTTAAATAATTGGTTTGATAATATTTATTTTAAATAATATTAAATAAATAAATTTTAATTCGTCTATATTAGTTATATGCATTATCATTAAATGAATTTTAAAAGCTAAACTTAACTAATCTTTGAAAGCGTTTTTTGTACAATCATTAATTAAAATTTTAAACCTACATAACATGTAAATCTAGCGTACATAATATTTAAAGCTACGGATCTAACAAATTAAAGTTAAGGCTTAGGTCAATTTATTTTAACAAATAATGAAACCGATTAGATTAATTAGGGTAAATTTATTTAAAAAATAAATAAACATCATGTTGTTGTTGCCAATCCCCCTGATGAAGGAAAACTTGCATCAGGTCCAAAAGACCCCGTCGCAGGGACCAATGATTTCAAACACACACACACGCATACATACATTATATAATATAATGTATGTATGCGTGTGTGTGTATTCGCGTATGCACTTATGTAAGATTGCATTGCCATACAAAGTTTCTTTGTGGTGTTTTTTCATCTTTAACATACTTTTTAAAAAATCTTATAAATGTTTACCATGCAACAAAAAAAGTTAACTTTTAATATGCACCTCAATAATACTAATTATGAAACTTCAAAATAAAATTCTCTACAATATTTTATTAACAGAATTCGATTGATGAATGATCACGATCACTGAGAGAAACAATTCTTAACGAATATTCATCAGGCAAAATTATTTCCCCAGAGCAGTTCAACTATAATGATTGCTTCCATAGTCTAGAGTAGAACAATTGAAAGCCTTCCTTCCGCATACAACTACCTCAAATCTATGCTGCAGGCAGGGAGAAAAGACCTTAACTAAATTTCTCCGATTGTACCAAAGGATTTCAGTTACAAAGGGAATTTCTCGTGGACCCTCTTGTGCGGAAACTATCGCAAACATTACCGAGATCACAAAGACAAATGGTATTTGTTATCAGGTCCGAGGAAAGCCCTTCAGAATCGTGAGAAGGAATGAACATCGGAGGATAAATGCAGGGCACTAAACTAAATTACCGCTACAACCCAGATATCCTTAAACTGTCGTTCCTGCTTAGAACAGGCATCGTTGTTTACCTGCATTTGAACGCTTGTTAAGGGGAAGGAGTAATGTATTGGTGGATACCACTGTACCACCATTGGATTTTATGTGATTTAATTTAAGGGTATGTAAGTTGAGAATGTTTTGTGATGCCAAAAATTCAAATCATTTGGCGTTTTAATGCTGGTATTTTCTTCTTCTTATGTTATCCCTGATTTTACACCATTCTTTACTATATGGCTGAACAGCAGTAAAGTTATTCATAGTTAGCAGTTACAAGTATGGTACACTATACTCGAAATTGAAAAAAAAAAAAAAAACAACGGTATTGACGTCCTTAAAATACTTGAATTCAGGAATATTTACGTTGGAAATGTTTTTTAATATCGAAAATTCAAATCATTCGAAGTTTTAATGTCGTTATCTTCTTTTTTTATGCCATCCCTGATTTGACATCATTCTTCATTATATGGATGAACTGCAGCAAAGGCAGTTTTATTCATAGTGAACAATTGCAAACATGTTACACTAAACTCGAAACTGAAAAAAAAAAAAAAAAAAAGGCAATCGGCTTTCATGAAGATTGACGTCCTTAAGACACATGAAAAAATAATACATTTAACATATTTTGAAGAAAATAGAAAATAAACACCTTATGTTATGGTACAGTACAGTACCATATGCTACAATACTACTACTAGTTACAGTATTGCACAGTACAACAGTACTGTACAATAAACGGATACTTTCCTAGTTGTTCTGTTTTATTAACTATAATAAATAAAAATTAAGACATATTAGGTTACAGTACTGAATAAACGGATTACTTTCCTTGATGTTCTGTTTTATTAACTATTATAAATAGAAATTAAAGCATCTTATGTTACAGTACTGAATAAACGGATTACTTTCCAAGATGTTCTGTTTTATTAACTATTATAAATAGAAATTAAAGCATCTTATGTTACAGTACTGAATAAACGGATTACTTTCCAAGATGTTCTGTTTTATTAACTATTATAAATGGTAATTAAGACACCTTATGTTACAGTACTGAATAAACGGATTACTTTCCAAGATGTTCTGTTTTATTAACTATTATAAATAGAAATTAAAGCATCTTATGTTACAGTACTGAATAAACGGATTACTTTCCAAGATGTTCTGTTTTATTAACTATTATAAATAGAAATTAAAGCATCTTATGTTACAGTACTGAATAAACGGATTACTTTCCAAGATGTTCTGTTTTATTAACTATTATAAATGGTAATTAAGACACCTTATGTTACAGTACTGAACAAACGGATTACTTTCCTAGATGTTCTGTTTTATTAACTATTATAAATGGAAATTAAGACACCTTATGTCGCTGAACTGAAAAAATGGATTACTTTCCTAGATGTTCTGTTATGTTAATCATTATAACAGAACATCCAGAAAAGTAATCCTTTTGTTCTTATTGTATTTAAGTTGACATTTATTCATTTTAATATAACAATTATAAGTTGTAAACTGTATTAAATACTTTTTAATTGAAAAAAATTTAAAAAATTAAAATAAAACATTTCTTAGCTTTTTTTTTAAATATATTTGTTTATCCTCCTTTTTACACAATTTTTAATGTCCTTTCTCCTACAAGTTTTTTATGCAACTTGAATAGAAATCGAAGGAATACTTTTAAAAATAATTTTAATTTTGTGAAAAAAGAAAGCTTTTTAAATTAATTTAATACAAGGCTTCTAATTATTTTTGAAAACTAATGATACTCGAGTATTATTACTATGCAATTATTATAAATTTATTGCTGAAGTTATATTTACGTTATAAAGCATCTTAGAGATAATTAAACTAAGTGTAGTCAATTTTAAATTAAATTCAGGGACTCAATAAAGATTGAAGTCAGTAATTATATCATTATAATTTATACGATGATAAAATAGGTCACTAATTATATCTATTATTGAAATGAATTGCATATTCCCATAAATCTGTTATACGGTACATTTTAAACCATAAACTTTAATTATAGTAGAATTAACAGCTGTATGCAATTCTGAATATTTACTTCGCAATTTGTCAAACAAAATAAAACAACCGGTATTATAATAAATAAAAATTTTATATCATAATTTGTTTTTACATATTAAGTGTAAACTATATAGCAATGATTACAATTATTTAATGATGATTATATTTAGCAATGATTATTAAATTACTTATTAAATTATTATTTAATTATTATAAATTATTAATTATGATTAATAAATTATTATTTAGCAATGAGTATTAAATTTACTATCAAAACTGTTTTCATTAATTTGAAATAAACTACGAATTTCATTTATCAAAATTGAAGACAGTTGATAAATCTTTAAAGAGAAATACTGAAAATGAAATTAGAATAATTTTGCTATTAGTTATGTTAATGTATAAGGAAACTATATTTGTAATACATCTATATTTCTTTCTAATAATTAATTTATTGATACAAGATGTTTTGGGATTATAGTTTCCAGAAAGTCATGCAAAGGCAAAGACAACGATGTTTTATTAAAATACTTATGATTGAGCCACAAACGCAATCAAGAAAAACTACAAATATTCAAAGATCATATGCAGTAATAAAAGATTTTAATACATCTTCACTGCACTAAAGCAAGGTAGGAAATTTTTATTGCCAGCTTTGAGTTTTATTTAATTTCCTGTAAAGTTAACAGTGATGGTAATAAGGCAGTTCAAAATTAAGAGAACACAATGTATACCAGTAACAAAATTTAGTTTATGTCCTGATGGCCGAGTGATAGCGCTTTGGCTCCCGTTGCCACAAGTTTCGGATTTGAATATCGGCGCTGCCGTGGATGTTTGTAATGGTTCGAGATCCATTTTAAACTGTATGTCCCGGTCTAATATAACTATAGAGCGTTCGGAGTAGTGACTGACAACAATATTATCCGTAAATCCTCCTGTCTCGAAATCCCAATCCTGTAAGAATCTTTCTTCAAGATAACATCAATCGATACTCGCGACATGTTGCCTGACTCGAGCCTTCTTCATTCATAATGCATCGGACACTTATTCACTGACCATTCAGGATCTGTAAATGGCCGAGGAGGTAACAAGATATATATAATAAAGGGTACTTCTTTTTTGGGGGAATAAGGCTCCAGGACAGCGAATCATAATCAATATCATAATCAAACAATAAGTAGTATCGCTGTGCAATATATTCGGTGGTGGAAGAAGGCATGAGGTGCTGTTCAAGAAATTGGCGTATGAATTAAAGAAAGAAAAAAATATCTCCCTACTTTCGGGATCAAGGTTTGTTTTGAGATAAGCAAGTAGAATCATGACAGGTTGGATTAGACATTGATACAGACGAAGATTTAGTTCTTTGTGTTATATTAAAACCTGCAAATATTTCTCCATTACTTAACTACACAAATATAACATAAGGAAGGAACTACAGACACGATAAAAGCAACAAGTTTCCACTACAAATAACTTATCATGTGTGAGGTTCTAAACCATAAACTTTAGAAGAACATATTTGTCATGAATTCTGATTTATCCACGGTGCACTATGGCGATATAAACTATATCCCTATTTTGCTTCTACAATTTAAACGAACAAACCAAGAGATGACATTCAAGACTCGTACTCTTTTTCACAAGTGAAATGAAAGTAAATCATTTTTTCATGATATTTCGAAAATAAACATCAATTTTTACTAAAAATTTAGTTTATACTGATAATAATTGATACCAGCATATGGATTTATCGTCGTTATCAAAGTCAAATGCACAATAACTTTCTTTCAGCTTCGATTGTCGTGTTCGGAACTAAATTATCCTAGTTCAAAATCAAGCTTTCTAACAAGTTGCGCCAGCTAATAAAAACGAAATAAAAAAACTAATAATTAAAATATAATTTAGCATTTGAAATAAATAAAAATTGTTATATTTGTACCATTTTCATTTAATTTATAATTTAAATATTAGATTTATCTCTAAAAACATAAATACCATAATCTTAATATCGAAAACACTCAAGGTGAAGATCAAGCTAAAAAGAATCGCAAGAACTAACAAAGAACGCTAACAAAACGAATAAAGGGGGAAAAAAGCATCCCGTTAGATAAGTGTGACAGGTATGAGAAAGACACAAGAAAAATCACCCCTTGTTTATTGTTTGAAGAATTGGCAGACGATTTCCCTGTGATTGGGAGCCATGATAGCCCCAATCCTTTTCGAATCTTTCCTCAAAATAACATCAATTGATACTCGCGACATGTTGCCTGACTCGAGCCTTCTTCATTCATAATGCATCGGACGCTTATTCACTGACCATTCAGGATCTGTAAGTGGCCGAGGAGGTAACAAGATACATAAAATAAAGGGCACTTCTTTTTTGGGGGAATAAGGCCTCAAGACAGGAGTAGACACCCGTATCGTAATCAAACAATAAGTAGTATCGCTGTGCAATATATTCAGTGGAACAGGGCATGCTGTGCTGTTCAAGAAGTTGGCTTATGAATTAAGGAAAATAAAAAATATATATATCTCCCAACTTTCTGGATAAAAGATTGTTTTCAGATAAGCTAGTAAAATGTTTACAGGTTGGATTAGGATTGATACAGAGGAAGATTTAGTTATTTCTGTTGTATTAAAAAATGCAAATATTTGTCCAATATTTAATTACCACAAATATAACATAAGGAAAGAACTGCAAACACGACAAAAGCAACAAATTTCCACTACAAGTAATTTATCCTGTGTGAAGAAAAGAGAAATCTTCAGATCAACAAATATGTTATAAATTCAGCTTTAACCAAGATGCACTATAGGGATATAAACTACATCCCCATTTTGCTACTAAATTTGAATGAACAAACCAAGTGATGACATTCAAGTGTCGTATCCTTCTTCTGAAGTGAAACGAAAACAAATATTTAAAAGAGATTTTTTTCCTTATGTTTGGAAAACAAAATTAAATATTTATTAATATATTTTTACACTGGTATTAATTCCTGCCAACCTACGGATCCATCGTTTCGATCAACGTCAAAGGCACATTACCTCTCTTTCAGCTTCGATTGAAGAATTTGGTACTGTCCTAGTTCAAAAACGCGTTTTCTAATATGTCACGCAAACCAATATAAACGAAATAAAAAAGCAGATGATTAAAACATATAAATTTTATAGCATTTAAAATAAATAAAAATTATTGTTTCTTTTTGTATCATTTTCACTTAATTTATATTTTAAATATTAGATTTATCTCTAAAACCATAAAAACATGACTCTTAATATCTAAAAGCATAAGTACTCAAGCTGGAGATCAAGCCTAAAAAAATCTAGCAGCAAAGCAAGAACTAAAGACACTAACAAAGCGAATAAAGGGCAAAAAAGCATCCCGTTAGATAAGTATAACAAGTATGAGAAAGACGCCAGAGAAATCACCCCTTGTTTATTGTTCGAAGAATTGGCAGACGATTTCCCTGCAATTGGGCGCCATGATAGCCCCAATCCTTTACGAATCTTTCTTCAAGATAACATCAATTGATACTCGCGACATGTTGCCTGACTCGAGCCTTCTTCATTCATAATGCATCGGACGCTTATTCACTGACCATTCAGGATCTGTAAGTGGCCGAGGAGGTAACAAGATACATAAAATAAAGGGCACTTCTTTTTTGGGGGAATAAGGCCTCAAGACAGGAGTAGACACCCGTATCGTAATCAAACAATAAGTAGTATCGCTGTGCAATATATTCAGTGGAACAGGGCATGCTGTGCTGTTCAAGAAGTTGGCTTATGAATTAAGGAAAATAAAAAATATATATATCTCCCAACTTTCTGGATAAAAGATTGTTTTCAGATAAGCTAGTAAAATGTTTACAGGTTGGATTAGGATTGATACAGAGGAAGATTTAGTTATTTCTGTTGTATTAAAAAATGCAAATATTTGTCCAATATTTAATTACCACAAATATAACATAAGGAAAGAACTGCAAACACGACAAAAGCAACAAATTTCCACTACAAGTAATTTATCCTGTGTGAAGAAAAGAGAAATCTTCAGATCAACAAATATGTTATAAATTCAGCTTTAACCAAGATGCACTATGGGGATATAAACTACATCCCCATTTTGCTACTAAATTTGAATGAACAAACCAAGTGATGACATTCAAGTTTCGTATACTTCTTCTGAAGTGAAACGAAAACAAATATTTAAAAGAGATTTTTTTCATTATGTCTGGAAAACAAAATTAAATATTTATTAATATATTTTTACACTGGTATTAATTCTTGCCAACCTACGGATCCATCGTTTCGATCAACGTCAAAGGCACATTACCTCTCTTTCAGCTTCGATTGAAGAATTTGGTACTGTCCTAGTTCAAAAACGCGTTTTCTAATATGTCACGCAAACCAATATAAACGAAATAAAAAAGCAGATGACTAAAACATATAAATTTTATAGCATTTAAAATAAATAAAAATTATTGTTTCTTTTTGTATCATTTTCACTTAATTTATATTTTAAATATTAGATTTATCTCTAAAACCATAAAAACATGACTCTTAATATCTAAAAGCATAAGTACTCAAGCTGGAGATCAAGCCTAAAAAAATCTAGCAGCAAAGCAAGAACTAAAGACACTAACAAAGCGAATAAAGGGCAAAAAAGCATCTCGTTAGATAAGTATAACAAGTATGAGAAAGACGCCAGAGAAATCACCCCTTGTTTATTGTTCGAAGAATTGGCAGACGATTTCCCTGCAATTGGGCGCCATGATAGCCCCAATCCTTTACGAATCTTTCTTCAAGATAACATCAATTGATACTCGCGACATGTTGCCTGACTCGAGCCTTCTTCATTCATAATGCATCGGACGCTTATTCACTGACCATTCAGGATCTGTAAGTGGCCGAGGAGGTAACAAGATACATAAAATAAAGGGCACTTCTTTTTTGGGGGAATAAGGCCTCAAGACAGGAGTAGACACCCGTATCGTAATCAAACAATAAGTAGTATCGCTGTGCAATATATTCAGTGGAACAGGGCATGCTGTGCTGTTCAAGAAGTTGGCTTATGAATTAAGGAAAATAAAAAATATATATATCTCCCAACTTTCTGGATAAAAGATTGTTTTCAGATAAGCTAGTAAAATGTTTACAGGTTGGATTAGGATTGATACAGAGGAAGATTTAGTTATTTCTGTTGTATTAAAAAATGCAAATATTTGTCCAATATTTAATTACCACAAATATAACATAAGGAAAGAACTGCAAACACGACAAAAGCAACAAATTTCCACTACAAGTAATTTATCCTGTGTGAAGAAAAGAGAAATCTTCAGATCAACAAATATGTTATAAATTCAGCTTTAACCAAGATGCACTATAGGGATATAAACTACATCCCCATTTTGCTACTAAATTTGAATGAACAAACCAAGTGATGACATTCAAGTGTCGTATCCTTCTTCTGAAGTGAAACGAAAACAAATATTTAAAAGAGATTTTTTTCCTTATGTTTGGAAAACAAAATTAAATATTTATTAATATATTTTTACACTGGTATTAATTCCTGCCAACCTACGGATCCATCGTTTCGATCAACGTCAAAGGCACATTACCTCTCTTTCAGCTTCGATTGAAGAATTTGGTACTGTCCTAGTTCAAAAACGCGTTTTCTAATATGTCACGCAAACCAATATAAACGAAATAAAAAAGCAGATGATTAAAACATATAAATTTTATAGCATTTAAAATAAATAAAAATTATTGTTTCTTTTTGTATCATTTTCACTTAATTTATATTTTAAATATTAGATTTATCTCTAAAACCATAAAAACATGACTCTTAATATCTAAAAGCATAAGTACTCAAGCTGGAGATCAAGCCTAAAAAAATCTAGCAGCAAAGCAAGAACTAAAGACACTAACAAAGCGAATAAAGGGCAAAAAAGCATCCCGTTAGATAAGTATAACAAGTATGAGAAAGACGCCAGAGAAATCACCCCTTGTTTATTGTTCGAAGAATTGGCAGACGATTTCCCTGCAATTGGGCGCCATGATAGCCCCAATCCTTTAGGAATCTTTCTTCGAGATAACATCAATCGATACTCGCGACATGTTGCCTGACTCGAGCCTTCTTCATTTATAATGCATCGGACGCTTATTCACTGACCATTCAGGATCTGTAAATGGTCGAGGAGGTAACAAGATACATATAATAAAGAGTACTTCTTATTTTGGGGGAATAAGGCTCCAGGACAGCGAATCATAATCAATATCATAATCAAATAATAAGTAATATCGCTGTGCAATTTATTCGGTGGTGGAAGAAGTTGGCGTATGAATTAAAGAAAGAAAAACAATATCTCCCTACTTTCGGGATCAAGGTTTTTTTTGAGATAAGCAAGTAGAATCTTGACAGGTTGGATTAGACATTGATCTGTATCAATGTCTAATTTTGATCAGTATCTATATTTGTATTAAATTATTCTATATATCAAGCTTTGTAACAATATCTATATTATTTAAGAAATACATGATTTAAAAAAAATTTTCACCTATAAGCCTTCTGAAATGAAACTAGCTCTAGATCCATACAAGCTGAGATCTCTGAATAATTCTAAGAAGAAAGTGTTTTAAAGTTAAACTGGATTATATTTCTATTAAGTGTTTCTTGTGTTTAATAATTATGGGAAAATGAGTTGTCCTTAATATATTTACAAATGCGTATTTGACATTATGTAAATATAAATAATAGGCAAACAAAATTCAAATATAAAAAATACATGAGCTTATTCATAGATGCATAACCTTATAGAAACATATTTAGATGTCTTGAAAATCTTGATATTTAAAAATTACTTTAAATATATATGTAGTTTTAACGGCTAATCTATCAATTGAAACATCTGAAAATATTCGTGCAAATTCTTTGAAATCAAGCTAACTTCTTGAGTCATAGAAACTGAGACCTCTAATGAATTCTAAAAGGGAAGCACCGAAAACGGAAACTGGCAAGTTTAGGAAACCTAAGTTTTCTTAATGAGCCTCCACTTGCTATCTCCTTGTTTTCTAACTAAGAGTAGAAAGATTCTTTCCCGCTCCTAGATATTTTGTTTTTATTTCATTTTATTTTCCTTTACTCATCTGTTTTTTTTCTTCTTAAATTCCAGTACTTAAGTAACATCCTATGGTCTTGAGGAGTGTTTTAAGTATATCTAGATTTGAAGAAGTTTTTATCGTAGAGTTGGTTAAGGTTCATTGGAAAAAAATGGAGTAGATGGTAAAAGTTAATAAATTTACAAATTTAGATTAGTTATAAGCTAAATTCATAATTAAAAAGAAATATTTTTACAAATATTTTAAATGTCTGCTTTAGTTAATTTAATTGAAATTAGGATTCAATTTGTGCAGGATCTCCTAATATTTCATATATATATAATTCATAAATTTTAAAATCCAGTGATTTTTTTTTTCAAAATAATTGTTCTGGAAAAAATAATCTTTACTAAAGTAATAATTATCCTTGGAAAAAGTAATCCTTACTAAAGTAATAATTATCTTTTTGAAAAAGTAAACCTTAGTTACATAGTAATTCTTACTAAAGTAATAATTATCCTCGGAAAAAGTAATACTTAGTAAAGTAATAATTATCCTTAGAAAAATTATGTTTATGATAAATTTCAGTAAAAAAAATTGAAAAAAAAAAATACATAAATCTACGTTTCTGGAATTCCTGAAATTCGAAAAAATGTTCAGACAAAAAGATTATCCTCCCTATAGGAGAAAAGACTATTAAGACTGATACAGAGTCGTCAAATGTGGGAAGATAAAGTAAAGAAAGATTGAATGTGGAATTTTTTTAAAAAAAAATACTACTACATATGATGGTTAATTAATTATAAGTATTTGGAAAACAATGACATGGCTTACAAATAAATACAAAATTAATACTAGGGACTACTTTTTGTCCTTATGAACATCAAATTTAATCAATAAAACGCATTCATTTTTCTGTTATTTTACAAAATTTTTTGTAATTTGCTAAGGAACAGAATATTTTGTATATATTTTAATTACATTTCTCATACAACAATATCTGATTTAAGACAAACAAATCAAATTAAAAGATTTTTTTTCGAACATCAGACCACATATATTTACAAAAATAAACTCATGTTTGTGAAAATTGCAACACCATGAATTAATAGTCATAATTGAATGCAATTTAATACACAGTTGAGTGGTAGTGTTACAATTAAATGATTAAATGTGCAAAGCACCGCAATAAGTGCTGCTACACGACGTGACAGGGAGTCAAACAAATTTTGAATGTCTGCCTGAGGAAGAGCATTCCATATCGTTTGTATGCGCACCCAAAGTTCGTCTGCAGAAGCAACAGGACGAAGATCACGAGCGAGACGCCGACCAACGAAATACCACACAAGTTCAATCGGCGACATATCCGGGGAATACGCAAGCCAAGGAAGAAACTGTACCTGCCGCGTTGCAAAGAAGGATTGAAGAGTCCTAGCGATATGAGGGCGGGCATTGTCCTGTTGAAATACAGCACCTGGCAAGCTTTGAAGGAAGGGAACAGCTTGGGGCTGTAGAACTTCACTGATATACCGGTTGATGTTCAGATTGCCCCCAATTCTTAGCAATTGAGATCGTCCATGATATGCTATGGCACCCCAGACCATAACTCCGGGTGTTCGTCCACTGTGGCGTTCGATAAAGCACTCTGGAAGGTGGCGTTCACCGGCATAGCGTCTGACACGAATGCGGCTTTCATGGTACCACAAATTAAAGCGGGATTCGTCAGAAAACACGACATGCTGCCAATCAGCACGCCAGTCTCTATGCTGAGCGGCCCATTGTAGCCGCAGGCGGCGATGGTTTAGCGTGAGAGGGATCCTGTATAAAAGAGTCCTTGCGCGCAGTCCACGCTGCAGCAGACGTCTACGAATTGATAAAGCACACAATGAAACACTTGTAGTATTGACCACTGTGCTACCAATTGTCTAGAGGAAGCTGTACGGTCCGTCAGCGCCATTCGAACCAGGTGTTTATTATCGCGAGCTGACGTCATATTTCGGGATCCACTCCCGGATTTCCGAGTTGTCCAAAACTCGTCCGTCCACTGCTTCCAAAGACGCATTACTGTGCTGCTGTTACGCTGCACACGAGCGGCTACTGCACGATAAGACAATCCAGCTTCACGAAGGCCGAGGATTCTCCCCCGTTCAAACTCTGTAAATTGTTCAAATCTCGATCTCTTTCGTCGAAGAGGCATAAGTAACGATTGAGCTAACGTTTACCACTAGCAGATAACCACCGATAACCATACACGCTTCGCTACAGCCGTCTATTTATTCGGATTTATCCGCCGTTCAGAGGGTGCTGCTCATCATACGCATGCGCTACGGATTTAAAATTCTAATCATTTGCATATCAAGCGTTAATTTGCATTTCCTGAAAATTTCAGCTCACTCGCGTAAGTCCTTCATGGTGTTGCAATTTTCACAAACATGAGTTTATGTTGAAACAATCTTGAAAAATTAGTAATCCTCAAAAATTATTAATTGCAAATATTTTTTACATTCTGTTAGATATAAAAGTAAGGTAAAGATTTCTGCATTTAAAATACTGTCTAATTATCCTCATATTGACACAGAATAATTTCAATACTTAAATAATACATCAGGATCTAACATATCTTTTCAACTATCTTCATGGTGTAAAATGATAAACTATGTGTTATTAACTATTACTTACAGCCAACAAGCACAAAACAATAACTAGTATAATACTGGATGTGTTTACTGAGTTGTAATAACCCCGAACTGAGCAATAGATCGGAAATGCGAGGACATATCGTTACATTTGTGGATATATCATTACGGCAAACCTCATTTTCATGTAATGATCACCAATTTCGCAACTATTACCCAGATGCAATTATTCTAAGGGGCAATCGGAGATGCGCCATTATAACCCTACTTGTGATTGAGTTCCAGAAGTGAAGGCAACCTTCAGGATAATTCCCTTGGAGTTGTTATCAGTAATAATCGGATACAAACCTCGAACAATTTTGTCCAGATGCGATGGTTAACTCCCTGCTTAATCTCACATTTTGAAAGTGTAAGGCTCTACAGATTTGTTCGTTGGCCTCAATGGATGCATAACTTAATAGGGAAAGACGTTGAGCAGTTAAGGCGGGTGCTGTTGGATGATTTGATGGAATCTCTTTGAAAGGGAACATTTGTGTATTATCCTGCTTTAGGATTAGAGCATATCAGTTTCGATTTCTTTTAAACAATTATTATGGAAGAAAACAAAACATTTTGTTTTTCAAACAATTATTATGGAACGAAGCAAAAATTTTGTTTCTTAAATAATTATTATGGAAAAAGTTTGGTGTCAATTGTTTCTTATGTTGAAAAAAAATTATGCCTCTATTTATTTAAAAATTAGAATCAACTTAGAATCGGATGTAATATAGTATTGTAATAATATATTTTGATAATATTACAATGTAGTAACGTGAAATAAAGTATCTGATTAAAAGAAAATTAATTTTCAGTTTCAATGTTATCTCATTCAATAAAATAGTTTGAATTAATAATAATAATAATAATAGTTTTTAAATTAATAAAATGAAATAAATTGATAAATTAACTAAATTTTTAAGGTTTTTTTTTTTGCAATAAAATAACTAAACAAACTAAAGGCTTCATAAAAGAAAAAAATGAATACTGTTTATATTTAATATGAAGAATAAATTAAAAACTTTTATGTTACAATTTCATTCAATAAAACGCAAAATAAACTGTTTATAATTGCAATTCAATAGTAGTTGAAATCCATTATTCAATCTTATCAATCATGCTCAGATGTACGTATCAATAGAATAGCACTACTGGAAATATAGAAATTTAGATATATATTAAATTAGTTAGATATTTTCCATACAAACAAATAAAGTTTAAATAACAATGCAACATATAGTTAAAATATCAATACACAAGCTTAAATGTTTTAAAAGTATTAAGTAATTATTGAATATTTCAATTGCTACATAATTAATTATTCCACACATTTGGTTCTTTTTCATTCAATACATAACAGCATATAAAATTGCTGTAAATTAAATTTTCACAATTCACGAGCAATAAAAAAATCATTAATGACAGAAATATAAATAAACAATGGGCATTATAAAATGAATGCAATATTTTTGAATATAACTTAAAATTATAGAATCTTTAACAAAATGTTTAAGTTAAAAAATTATTTTTACTTGCAAAAAATCTTTGTTTTGATAATTTATTACATTTAATGGAATGAAATTAGATTTTAAACTTTTTCATTTTATTGCTATAATTTTTAAACATCTATAAATGTTTATATAGCAAAGGAGAAAAAAGTAATACTTCAACGAATATTTCTCCAAAAAAAAAAAATATTTTTTATTTGTTTTCTTATAATCAAATTATAGCAACACTGCAATTGTTAAGTTGTTCTACTGTAAAAAAGCGAGACAGAAACAAAATTTATTTTTCTATTTTTTCAAAAAATTCCTCTTCTCCAAATAAAATAAGGCAAAGCTCTATTTTGTAAACATTCTCCCAAAATTGGATTGATCTGGAAGGAAACAATTGCTCCGAGAGAAATATTTGAAGCCCGAAATATATTATTCAAGTAACAAACGGATACAACTCATGATTTTCCTGGTCAACTCTTAAAAACCATTTTTCAGGAAGTTGTGCGAGATATATTTCTCGATATAATCTTCTCAATAGAAGATAGATAGTCTTCGAAATCGCATCCAACAAAAGTGAAGAAGAAAGAGAAACCTTTTTTTTTTATTCTGATTTGGGAATAGTGCCAGAAGTTATGCAAATGAATATGAATAGCACATATGAAAGTACTGTTCGCTGCGTTTTGTAAAAAAAAGAAAAATGCGAAATAACTAATTTTAAGAAAATCAAATTATTATAAATTCATTGATAAAATTAGTATCGAAAATCCTTCTAAATGTTTCTTTATTGAATAAGATTTTCAAATACGGATCAAGTTAAATCGGATTGTTAGGTTAAATGTGTTAAAACTAAAATAATTTAAATAAAACATAAAAGTTATAAAATATGCCTGTGATTTTTATTATTGATATAATAAATTTCTTTCTAACTGTTGTTAATGAGGAATAACTGTTTATTTTACAGAAGACAGAAATCATACATTAAGAATAAATTAACACCATTATAATAACATATCCCTCATTTTTATTAGCCGTAATTGCTTTTACATTGCTTTCTTGTTAAATTTCGATGCTTTTCCATTATTTTCTGATTGATAAATTTCAAATTGTTGTTAAACAAGCATATATTTAAAAGAGCAAATATTCTGTGTGTGTATTTGTGACTTAATGTATAAGAAATATGTATTAATGTATATTAATATGAAATTTTCTTTTTCTTACACTTTAGAGTGTTTATATATGTTATCCCATATAATCCAGCGCTGCACTGCTTTTGAAAATAAAACTTATTAACTCTTTTTGATTCATGTCTATTCAAAGCATCATCATCGTTTTGTAAGGTAGAATAGTATTTTTTTCTTAGGGCGTGCAATGTTCAAAGAAACATTCAGACTATAAATTCTTTATTCTTAATTACTATATTTCCCTTTCCTAAATCCATCACAGTTTATATCAAATTTCGAAACCTGAAACTGTTTATTGACGTATCTAAAAAAAAGAAATATATCTGAGTGTTTCCTAACTCATCCAACGTCAACCAAAAAAAAACTTATCCCGCGTTTGGCGATAACAAAAGGTATCTATATTTCTTTGTTTCTTTAACTGCAATTAGGCCGAAACAATTTTTATTGATAAAATAGCAATGTAAATTTTCTTGTTTTTTAAACAAAATTTTAGACTGGTCGCTATTCTTTGGTTAGTAGGCTTTATTTATTTATTTACTTCGATCTGTCTATAAACAGTTCAAAAGCATGAAAAAATAGCGTCAACAATGAAAAATTCGCCAACCATAAAAAGTCGCCAAAATGGGCTTAAATGTGATTTTTTTTTTGTTAGTTTTTGTTTTTTGATAATTTGATTATTTTCAATTAAACTAGGCATTGCATTAGAAATATCCTCGCGTAATTTGGATGTAAATTGAATAAATACATAAGCAAATAAACACAAAAATTTTTGATATATATATAGAAATTTATTTGAAGTTGTGAATATTGTAAAATGTTGTTGTTCAGGGGATATCAAAAAATTCTAGTTTCAAGAAAGATTATTTTTGAAAATATTTAAATACTTGATACCAAATTTTGTCTTGATTAAGTATTGCAAAACTAATAATGTGTAAAGAAATTGAAGAAAAAACTATATGGCAAAAGTACAAAACATTTATGTAGATATCTCGATACGAATTAAAGGCCAGCATAAAAAAACGCTTTTACTCATGCGCATAAACAAATGAAACAATTTTATTGATACCAATAATAAGTTTTTGAATCAGTGAAATAATTTATCAATATTCAATTATTCAATATGCATATTCACCAAAGCTCTTAAATAACTAATACTAACTCTATCAAAGTGAATTGGCATCTTAGTAATGTCCCCTAATTGTATAAATTTTCCAAAAAAAAGAATTTTTAATTCCAAATTGTAAATTTCCAGATTAACTACTTATTGAATTTTAGTGATGTACCTATTTTGGGGGGGAGGGGGGAAGGGGATATAAGATTAAAAGACTGTTACAAAGGACAGATAAAAATACAATAAAAAAACAAGTTTGTTACAAAGCATTTTTATGTGTATGATGTATCAGTCGAAAAATAACTGAAGCAAATATACATTGTATATTCTTCCTGTTATTAAAAAAAACAATTCTTTAATTTCCACATTAATGTTTGAATACGGCTTTCAACAACAGAAACAACAATACTTAATGACAGTACACTTAATTAACTACAAAAACAGAAACAACAATTTTGCTCTTTGCAAATTCACATGACTAATTGTGTTGCCAGAGTTGTCGAAACAACAAGAAACGGATTACTATTCGCAGCGAGTCAACTGCGCGTTTTAATTAACAAGAGCCTGGAAGTTTAATTAATTCTATTGAAGCCATTTGTTGAATTTGCATTGTGAGGATTACTTGATGGCGCTCAGATATTCCATTGATTCGTTCCCTCCTCAACAAGTGCGTTCCTTTTAGTATTGCTTTTTAGTCGACTTCTATTGCAAAATCCCATTTCCAAAGTTTTTGGCTCCTCATCCACTTTAATTACATTAGCAATTAACCTAAAACGGAGACGGGGGAGAGGTAAAGAACGTGTAGCTGTCATTGCTTTTCAGCATTTTGCAATGCAAAACAAAGGATTTAAATAGTTTGATGGTAAAATTTGAAGTATTTTCTCCCATTGCATTTGGGGCTTAAATAAATAAAAAAAAATTCTAATGTTCGTCCATTTTCTTTATGCGTTTAAGGTTAAAAGCATCCTTGTTAAACAATATGAATAAGGAAAAATAAAATAAGTTTAAAGAAAAAAAGAAGTATCTTTGTTTAATTTGTTATGAATTTTTTTTATGATTCAAACTCTAAACAGATGTTTGTTTCAAACACAATTATTCGTAGAGAGAACCCACATGGCATTTCTACATGGAGAGACTCCATTAATCATAGATTAATATTTCAGATAATTAAGAATATAGGGTTATTGCTTATAAATTGTGATTCTAAATGTAAACATCCATTACATATTGTAGTGCCAAAACAATTAAAATTATTATTATAGTAATTAAAAATGTATTACAAATTAAAAAAAAGATATACTAATTAAAAATATACTTACTAATAATGTAAAGATATATTATTAATATATTGATTATAAATATTTTTCATTATTTTGTAAGTTTAGTTGTACTAAAAATAATAAATTGATTATAAATACATTAAGCCATTGCCATTTTTTTTTTTGTAGAGTTAAGACGCTTGTAATATATGTTAAAAAATGGTTATTTATTACAGCGATAATGTATTGTAATGCTTGTTAATAAACAGTAACAAAAGAAAATTTTTATAAGTGTTGAGATTTAGTGATATACTATTATAATGCTGTTACTATATTAGTTTTTTTATTACTCCTATCTGATTTTTCATTGTTTTAAGAAATATAGATGAGAAAAAAAAATTCACTTTTTAACACATATTACATGATTCGTAATTCTAGAATAAAATATAATTTATATAATTTAATATAATGATAATCAACTTATTATTTTCAGTATAACTAAACTTACAAAATAATGCAAAATATTCCATAGATCAATGCATTAATAATAAATGTTTACATTAATAGTATAACTTTTTTTAATTTATAATATCAAATTTATTTATTTATAATATTATATATTATAAATTTATATATATATATATGTATGCCAATTAATGGAAGTTCTGCCAATAGAGAGTATGTATCAGCTATCAAAACAAGTGGTTATCATTTGGGGCAATATCTGGAAAATATAGCCGGTAGGAAAGACTTTTCATCGCAGCGTTTCGAAAAGTTTTTGGTTGCCTTAGCGAAATGTGGGGATCATTGACATTTGAAATAGGACATTTTCATGCCTTTCTCGTATTCTGGCCGTTTTACATTTCACTGAAAGGAAATCAAGGCCATCAGTTTCAATCGATAATATTCACCAGTAATAGTTTCAATAGGGTTAAGCAGGCCGTGAACTTTTTCGTTTAACCAGGTCGCCTTTAAATTTCCATCTCAAACTCCCCTACTTCGAATCGTTTAAATCATTTTTGGCAAGTTCTATCTGCTGGTGCACGTTCTCATAAAAATTCTACAAGAATTCGACGTTCTAAAGCTGTATTTTGCTTTCATTTAAAACAGAAAAGTAAAACTTCATGCAAATATTTTTTTTTTTTTTTTTATCTTAAAAATATTTAAAAAAAAAAAAAAAAAATACCTTATTCATATTTCACTTAAATGATGTATAATAAACATTAAACTTAATGACTAAAAACCTGATTTATTTACCTAATTTTCTAATACCTAATGACTTAAACCTATTTTACTTTCAGTTACTAACAGTACTGAAACTAAAATAAACCAGTGTTGTTATCTTATAAATTCATGTTTATGTTAAAGCTCTGAAAAACATGAAAATATCATAAAAAAAGTTCCATTAAGTTATCAGGTTAATTATTACATTGGCTGATTTAATAATTTGTGTATAAAATTAATTCAGAATTAGTATTTATTACTTACGTCTAGGACAGTGTCGTATTGAACTTTTTCCTGTGAGCAGCCCAAGTGGACTGCACCGCACAAAACTGCTACTCATTTAGCACTACCCAAAGGGTACGAAACAAGCTTGAAGATATGCTATGTACACGAGTAATACTACCCCTACAATGCTCTACTACTGTTTAAAGTGGATTCCGAACCACTCAAACATCAATCACCGCTGGAATTCGAACGCGGATCCTTGGTATCGAGCTCTAGAACGCTAGCCACCCGGCCATCAGGCCACAAAATTCATACTTATTATATTGGTATATTTGAGGGTAGTGTCACACGCGTCCATAGCATATCTTCAAGCTACACGTGCCCTCTGTGTAACGCTAAATGAGTAACAGCGCTGCAGCCCTTGCTTACGGCATGAAAATAAACTGCCTCTATATTGCCAGCTGCATTAGAACAACATATTCGTAGTTTTAACAACATATTCGTATATTAAAACTATGAAGCAGATTTTATCAATTGTTGTATGAACTTATAATGCATGTATTTATAAGACATATTAAAATATTCATTGTACACCGTAACCATTTATCACAATGTAATTTAAAAATAAAAAGATATAAAAATTTAATTGAATTTTGTATTATATGTTCCCTAATTAAATTTCAAATACCTATTTTAACACATAATAGAATGTTAAATTACAGTCACTTTATTTAATATAAATACATATCGTAGAAACAATTTTTTTACAAGGAAGATTTTCACAAGCAATTGAAAACAGAACCCTTTTGGATATGCTATTCACAATTTAACACAAATTTTTTTGTGTCATTTTCGCAATTAATTGTCAAAAATATACGACGACAAATGCATATGAACACTTTTCCAACTTACGAAATCAAAAGAAAAAGTTCTAAACTTTTGCGGATGCAGAAAATGTATCCCTTCGCCAGCTCGCTTCGTCCAATTAGAGAAAAGAAAAGAAAGAAAGAGATCCGTGTTCATCCGTGCGCGTAAAATAGTTCGTCCCTTAAAATTAAATCTGGAACAGAAAATGAAACATCTCACAGAGGCATTTTTAAAAAAAAAATAAATGAAGCTATTTGGCCGAAGGCTATTTTTTTAGAATATTATTTTTATCACTCTTCTCACGAGAAAGCAATTTTAAAGAACTTTTATTACTTTTTTCTATTATTTTCTATTCCTTATTTCTTCCAGTGATTAGTAATTCAATTTTTTTTTTGTTCTTTCGCGGTTAAATTAGATTACTTCGGAATTAAATTTCTTGTCCGGACAGAATTGCGTCCACCGCATATTTTCTCTTTATTTCTTTCAACGATTCAAACTTTCTGTCTTTATTGTGGAGAAAATAAAATTTTGTGCATTAAAACATCATTATGCCAGATGCTTTAAAATTATGTTTAGTTGTCATATGTTTAAGCAAACACAACTCAAAAGGATTATTGCGTGTTTTTCTTTTTGTTTCATTTCTGCTAAACGGATTTAGTTATTTTGGCAAATATAAAAATCCCTTTTTTTCCCTTTGAATTACTTAGAAATTTTACCTTTATTCTTTTTCTTAATCTTCTTTTGTATTAAATTAAATATTTTTTTCAAACTTGATTCAATTAAATTGTACAAAATAGTTGGAATATGTCATTTGAGTGTTGCAAAATATCATAATATAAGCATTGCGTAGTTTTTAAGTTAAAAATGAAGGTGTCAAAAGGTAATAACGTGTGGAAAGTTAAATTTATATTACATCTCCAGGCTTTGGCAAAGATTCCAAGATGATGGTAATGTGAGTAGATGTTACAGCACAGGTCGCCCCCGAGTTACAAAGCCGAATGAGGACCGGTATTTAGCACTTACTGCCAAAAGAAACAGACGGAGCACAACATCAGACCTGTTTCGCCAGCTCTCTTCAGCTACCGGTACGACAGTTTCAAGGCAGACCGTGTACAGACTCTTAGGGCACATTGGTCTATATGCTCGTAGGCCTGTCAGATGTGTTCCATTTACCACAACTCACTGTCGCCTGCAATTAACCTGGAGTAGAGGGCATGCATTGTGGACACCGCAACAGTGGTCTTGTGTGATGTTTTCCGACGAGTCCAGGTTTAGTTTGCTGTCTGATTCTCGCCGGACTTTCATATTGACAGCGCCAGGTACCCGTTACCACCAAGAGAACACATTGAACGACACCGTTACGGTGGTGCAGGATGGCTCGTTTGGGGAGGAATTATTATTGGTTCCAGAACTGACCTGCATGTTCAGAGTGTAACGATGACAGGCCACATCTATCGAGATGTCATTCTGGAACAACATGTACGTTTGTTTCGGGGCGCCATGGGTGCTGAATTTCTGTTTATGGATGACAACGCCCGTCCTCATCGTGCAAACATTGTGGACGAATGCCTTCAATTGGAGGATATCACCCGTATGGATTGGTCAGCTTACTCACCGGACTTGAATCCTATAGAGCATGTGTGGGATATGCTTGGCCGACGAATTGCAGCCCGTCAACCCCCTCCCACCTGTCAACCGGAACTTCGGAGGGCATTGCGTGATGAGTGGTGTAATATTCCCTAAGATCAGATTGATAATTTGATACTCAGCATGCCTAAGCGTTGTAAGGCCTGTATTGCATCGTCCGGGAGACATACTCTATATTATCCATCATACTAACCATGTTATACTGTTTTTTGTAAATGGGTTCTTTTTTGAAATTTGCTCCATGGAATAAATATCGCAATTTTTATTAATTATGTCAAACATATAGCATCTTTTTTGCTCTTTACCTTTTGTTTAATAAATAGACTTTACAAATAAGTCAAATTTGTTTTGCTTCTGTCTCTTTCTTTGCCTGAACTTCATTATCCTTAATTTTTGGGCATGAGTGTATAAATAGAAATTTAGACACCTTATGTTGTTGAATTCAATAAGCGAATTACTTTCATTAGATGTTCTGTTTTATTAACTATTATAAATGAAATTAAGGCACCTTATGTTACAGTAGTGAATTATCAGATTACTTTCCTAGATGTTCTGTTTTATTAATTATTATAAATAGAAATTAAGACACCTTATGTTACAGTACTGAATTATCAGATTACTTTCCTAAATGTTCTGTTTTATTAATTATTATAACAGAACATCCTGGAAAGTAATCTGTTTTTTTCTTACATCGTTAAAGTGCGCATTTATCAATTTGATTATAATTACTATAAACTGCAATTTTAAGTTCTTTTTAATTTTAAACAAATTTTAAAAGTTAAAATAAAAACTTTCAGATTTTTTTCAAATACTACTACAAAACAAAAAATATTCGTTTATTGACCTTTTTTGGCAATTTGTATTGCTTTTTCCTACAATTTTTTATGCAACTTGAATAGAAATAGAAGGAATAATTTTAAAATGAATTTAAATTTTGTGAAAAAAGTAAAATTTTAAATTAATTATATGTCTTCAAATGAATTTTGAAAACTGATTGTATATTATAAATTTATATATATATTTATATAATAATTTATATAATATATATATAAATTTATATATATATTATAAATTTATATATAATTTATATAAAATATTATAAATTTATTGCTGTTACATTTACATTGCTTATAAGTTACATTTGCATTATAAAGCATCTTAGAGATAATTAAACTAAATGTAATCAATTTTAATTAAATTCAGTGACTCTATAAAGATTGAAGTCAGTAATTATATCATTATAATTTATACGATGATAAAATAGATCACTAATTATATCTATTATTAAAATAAATTACATATTCCCATAAATCTGTTATATAAGTACATTTTAAACCAAACTTTAATTATAGTAGAATTAACAGCTGTATGCAATTCTGATTAATTACCTCGTAATTTGTCTAACAAAATAAAACAACCGGTATTATTATAAATCAATATTTTATATCATAATTTGCTTCTACATATTAAGTGTAAACTATATAGCAATAATTATAGTTATTTAAATATAATTATTAATTAGGGTAAGAATGAAAAAAGAATTTCTCCAATAAAGTAAAGATTGCACTTGCTTTCATCCCAAATTATTCCGTAAGATGAAGAAGACATTAATAAAAATTACATTATTTTGGCTAAATTGTACAACAATAATTTAATAGTATGTAAATATTTGAAGGATACTAAAACTTTTATAAAATAAAGTTACATACTTTTACAATTATGTATATACGTGTATATATATATATATATTTGTTGTTTTGTTGTTTCTTATCCCACTTGGCTGGCCAAGCCCACGAGTCCATATGGACTCATGATTGAAGGGGAAGGAAGCAGCTTCTGTTGTGATGGAGCACCCGTAGGTAGAAGCCTGATTTTTGTTCCGTGACGCTCTTACAGTCATAGAAGACCGGGACCTACGGCTTAAAGTAGATTAAGAACCACTACAAACATCCATGGCACCGCCGGGATTCGAACCCGAAACCTGTGGCACCGAGCGCTAGACACTCGGCCATTCAGGTCCCAAATTTGCCAACGGCACGCAGTGTTCCCAGGTGGTCACCCACCCAAGTACTGACCGCGCCCAATGATGCTTAACTTCGGTTCGGTGATCTAACGAGAACCGGTATATTCAGCATGGTACGACCGTTGGCCTATATATATATATATATATATATATATATATATATATATATATATACATACACACATACACACATACACACATACACACACACACACACACACACATATATATATATATATATATATATATATATATATATATATATATATATATATATATATATATATATATATATGTATATGTGTGTGTATGTGTGTGTGTATGTGTATATGTGTATATGTATGTATGTATGTATGTATGTATGTGTGTGCGTGAAAAATCTGAAAATATGCTGAAAATTATTAAATTTAATATCAAAAACTGTTTTCAATAATTTGAAATCAGCTATGAATTTCATGTATCAAAGTTGAAAACGGTTGATAAATCTTTAAAGAGAAATACTGAAAATGAAAGTAGAATAATTTTGCAATTGCTTATGCTAATGTATAAAGAAACTATATTTATAGTACATTTATATTTCTTTCTATTAATTATTTTATTGATACAAGATGTTTTGGGGATTATAGTTTCCAGAAAGTTATGCAAAGACAAATCACAGACAACTGTGTTTTATTGAAATACTTTCATTGAAGACAAACGCAAGCAAGAAAAATTACAAATATTTAAAGTTCAAATGCTGTAATAAAAGAGGTTAATAAATCTTCACTGCACTAAAGCAAGATAGGAAAACTTTATTGCCAGCTTTGAGTTTTATTTAATTTCCTGTAAAGTTAACTGTGATGACAGTAAGACAGTTCAAAATTAAGAGAACACAATATATACAAGTAAGTAAATTTAGTTTATTTTCTGATCGCCGAGTGACTAGCGCTTTGGCTCTCGATGCCACAAGTTTCGGATTCGAATAGCGACGCTGCCGTGGATGTTTGTAGTGGTTCGCGATCCATTTTAAACTGTATGTCCCGGTCTAATATAACTGCAGAGAGTTGGGAGTTGGGACTGACAACCCTATCGCGTAAAAAGAAAACAACTCTTGTCTCGAAATCTGCAGAAGGCCTTGGCCCATCAGGGGACCGTTGGGCCAATAAAGAAGTATATATATATATATGTATATATATAGATAGATATATATAGATATATATATATATATATGGATATATATATATATAGATATATATAGATATGGATATATATATATATATATATATAGATATATATATATATATATATATATATATATATATATATATATATATATTATAAGGTTTATAACCCCATATCAACTTTTATTCTTATGTGCTAATGATCGTGCATAAGAATCCTTAGTGCCAGAAGTTCTAAAACACAGCTTACTATATAGAATACAAAATCGAGATAGTAGGGGTATAGACAATTCTAACTGCTTTATAAATGTCCCAACCTTCAATTCCTTTTAGAAATCAGGCAATTTATGAATTCCCACTTCCCCAGCAAAGCTATTTCAGGCCTTTAAATAATCCCTACGATTTATAATAGTTATAGAGCTACTGGTAAAAGAAAATGTCATGAAGATCTGTGCAATTTTCTAACCTAAAATTTCTGCTGTGATTTTTTTTTCCGTGGAAGATAGGTAGTCAAGGCCTGGATATGCCCAGATGAACATACATCGAGAATAAGGGCTAGATCAAACAGGGACTCATCGTAGAATAGAATGATCCCCAATTTGATATGTTACCCAAGGTTAACGTTTACTGTAGAATGCTACATGGCTTCCTTGTGAGTAAAAATGAAAGGGTACAACGTAAAGCACCAATTGATTTCGCAAACTGTTTTAGCAAAATAATGTTGACCTTTGAATTTCTCTCCTTGGTATTTTGCATGTTTTTGTAGAATGAAAGCCTTTCACGCTATGCATCCAACGTATGAATTAAACAGCGGGAAAAAAAAAAAAAATTCGTTGAGTTGTATGAGATTAAAGTAAAACATAAATTGTTAGATGCTGTTATAAAGTATGTTCTTCTCTGTATGCAGTATGCATATGCTGAGTAAAAATGAAAGGACAAACACCAATTCATTTTACGAACTTTTTTAGCAAAAGAATTTTGACTTTTGAATTTCTCACATAGGTATTTTGCATGTTTTCATAGAATGTAAGTCTTTCACGTTATGCATTCATTATATGAATTAAACAATGTGAGAATGCGAAAATGAAACAAAAAACGAAATTTGTTGAGTAGTGTGAGAGAAAGTAAAGCATAAATTGTTAGATGCTGTTCTAAATTTTTTTTTCTCTGTATGTAGTATGTACATGCTGACTTATTCGACGCTAAAGATTTACATCTTTTGTAAAAGCAGTATTCTTACCTATACTACACAAGAAAACGATAAAATACAGTAATACTCTTAATTTTGAGTATTCTCGTAATTTGCTAATATTCATTGTCTTCTTCAGTTGCTTCGAATATGATGCATGAATCAAAATTTTAAAACATTTCGTCAAGATATAGTTTTATTTTGCTTTATGCCAATTGTATCTTCGCAATATAAAAGCATTTTTTTTTATGTTTTGGGTATGCTGTAATTATAAAAATTTGCTATTAACTACAAATGCACAGATATCAATAAATTTATACAAGTTTTGCAACAATATTCATTTCATTTAAGAAACACAAAACTTAAAAAAAATAATTTTACTAATAAGCCTTCTGAAATGAAACTACCTCTAGATCCATACAAGCTGAGATCTCTAAATAATTACAAGAAGCCGTTTTAAGATTAAACTGGATTATATTATTATTATGTGTTTCTTATGCTAATAATCATGAAAAAATGAGCTGTCTATGATATATTTACAGATGCTTATTTGACTTTACGTAGACGCAAATGCAAATGGAAATAATACATGAGCTTATGCATAACCATATAGAAACATACACTGAAGTGACAAAAGTCATGGGATACCTCTTAATATCGTGTCGGCCCTCCTTTCGCCCGGCGAAGTGCAGCAACTCGACGTGGCATGGACTCAACAAGTCGTTGGAAGTCTTCTGCAGGAATATTGAGCCATGCTGTCTCGATAGACGTCCATAATTGTGAAAGCGTTGATGGTGCAGGATTTTGGGCACGAACAGACCTCTCGATGATGTCCCATAAATGCTCGATGGGATTCATGTCGGGCTATCTAGGAGGCCAGATCATTCGTTGGAATTGTCCAGAATGTTCTTCAAACCAATCGCGAACAGTTGTGGCCCGGTGACATAGCGCATTGTCATCCATAAAAATCCCATCGTTGTTTGGGTACATGAAGTCCATGAATGGCTGCAAGTGATCTCCAAGTAGCTGAAGATAAGCATTATCAGTCAATTTTCGGTCCAGTCGCACCAGAGGACCAAGTTCATGCCATGAAAAAACAGCCCACACCATTGCGGAGCCACCACCAGCTTGAACAGTGCCTTGCTGACAGTTTGGGTCCATGACTTCGTGGGATCTGCGCCACACTCGAACCCTACCATCAGCTCTTACCAACTGAAATCGTGACTCATCGGACCAGGCCACGGTTTTCCATTCATCTAGGGACCAATCGATATGCTCACGTGCCCACGAGAGTCGCTGCAAGCGATGTCGTTCTGTTAGTAAAGGCACTCGAGTCGGTCTTCTGCAGGAATAGCCCAAGAAAGCCAAATTTCTCCACACAGTTCTAACAGACAAGTCCCTTGTACGTCCCACATTGATTTCTGCGGTTATTTGAGGCAGTGTTGCTTGTCTGTTAGAATTTACGACTCTTTGCAGACTTCGCCGGTCGTTAAGTGCAGGCGGTCGACCACTGCGCTGTCCATGGTGGGATGTTATGCCTGAAATTTCATACTCTCGGCACACTCTTGAAACAGTGGATCTGGGAATGTTGAATTCCCTAACGATTTCCGAAATGGCATGACCCATGCGTCTATCTCCATCTAACATTCAGCGTTCAAAGTCTGTTAATTCCCGTCGTGCGGTCATCATCACGTGAAAACCGCTTCACATGAATAACTTGAACAGAAATGAAAGCTCTGCGAAAGCACTGCACATTTATACCTGTTCTACGCGATGCTACTACCATCTGAAAATTTGCATATTGCTATCCCATGACTTTTGTCACTTCAGTGTATTTGGATGTGTTGATAATTATGATATTTAAAAACTATTTTAAATATATGTGTAGTTTTAACAGCTAATATATCGATTGAAACATCTAAAAATATTCGTGCTAATCCTTTAAAATCAAGCTAACCTCTGGAGTCATGAGACCTCTAATCAATTCTGAAAGGGAAGCAGCGAAAACGGAAACTGGCAAGTTTAGGAAACCTAAGTTTTCTTAATGAGCCTCCACTTGCTATCTCCTTGTTTTCTAACTAAGAGTAGAAAGATTCTTTCGTCATTCTTTCCCTCTTCTAGATATTTTTTTTTCATTATATTTTTCTTTACTCGTCTTTTTTCTTTTTAAATTCCAGTACTTAAGTGACATCCCTATGGTCTTGAGGAGCGTTTTAAGTATATCTAGGTTTGCCGAAGTTTCTTTCGTAGAGTTGGTTAAGGAATAGTTCATTGGAAATAAAAAGGTGTAGATGATAAAAGTTAATAAATACTGTATGATACAAATGTGTGTTAGTTTTAAACTAAATTCATAATTTGAAAAAAAGTTTTACAAATATTTTAAACATTTAAAATATTTGTAAAACTTTGTTTTTTAAATAATTAGATAATTAGATAATTAGTTATACATAATTTAATGTCTGTTTTAGGTAAGTTCATGTCTGTTTTAGATAATTTAACGTCTGTTTTAGTTCAATATCTATTTTAGTTAAATGCATGTTTTAGTTAAGTTAATTAAAATCAGAATTTAATTTGTGCATGATCTCCTAAATTTATATGTATATGAAATTCAAAAATTTTTATTTTCAAAATAATTAATAGAAAAAGTATGTTTTTGATAAATTTCAGCAAAATAATTGAAAAAACGTATTTAAATCTGTGTTTCTGAAATTCCCTGAATTCAAAAAATGTTCATAGAAACGATTCTCCTCTCTGTACTAAAAAACACTATTAAGAATGATGCAGATTAGACAAATATTTGAAGATGAAGAAGAGAAAGGATTGTGTAAAAACCTTATCGAAAATACTACTAAAATTGATAGTCAATTATCTATAAGTGTTTGTAAAAATAAATGGTATAACAAGAAATAAATAAATAAGGTATGTTATATAATGACATAACGGTACAAAATAAACACAAAACTAATAATAGGGGCTACCTTTTGTCCTTACGACCATCAAGTTTTAATCAAAAAAACGTATTCATTTTCAGTGATTTCCCAAAATTCTTTGAAATGCACTGAGGAACAGAAAATATTTATATGATTAATTTCTCATAAATAACAGTATCTGCTTTAAGCTAAGCAAACCAAATCAAAAGATTTTTTTTTTATATTCAGACCATACTGTTTTGCAAAATAATATTGTAAAAATCATAAAAGATATAAAAATTCATTCAGTTAGATATAAAAGAAATATATAAAATGTTATATAATTATTTTTAGGCTTTGTGAAGGCACACAACAACTTACAAATCGATTGGAAGATCCTCATATTGATACAGAATCTAGCATATATTCCCAATTATCTTCATGGTGTACAATGATGAACTATGTGCTATTAACTATTACTTACAGCCCACAAGCGCAAAACAATAACTAGTATAATACTAGATGTGTTTACTGAGTTGTAATAACCCCGAACTGAGCAATAGATCGGAAATGCGAGGACATATCGTTACATTTGTGGAACAGAATATTTTGTATACATTTTAATTACATTTCTCATACAACAATATCTGTTTTAAGCCAAACAAATCAAATTAAAAGATTTTTTTTGATCCTCAGATCACATATATTTACAAAAATATATTGTAACAATCCTGAAAAATTAGTAATCCTCAAAAGATATTAATTGGAAATATTGTTTTACATTCTGTTAGATATAAAAGTAAGGTATAAATTTCTGCATTTAAAATACTGTCTAATTATTTGTAAAGGCACAAAATAATTTACAAATTGATTCAACGATCCTCATATTGACACAGAATAATCCAATACTTATATAATACATCAGAATCTAACATATCTTTCGAACTATCTTCATGGTGTAAAATGATAAACCATGTGCTATTAACTATTACTTACAGCCCGCAAGCGCAAAACAATAACTAGTATAATACTAGATGTGTTTACTGAGTTGTAATAACCCCGAACTGAGCAATAGATCGGAAATGCGAGGACATATCGTTACAATTGTAGATATATCATTATGGCAAACCTCATTTTCATGTAATGATCACCAATTTCGCAACTATTACCCAGATGCAATTATTATAAAGGGCAATCGGAGATGCGCCATTATAACCCTACTTGTGATTGAGTTCCAGAAGTGAAGGCAGCCTTCAGAATAATTCCCTCGGAGTTGTTATCAGTAATAATCGGATACAAACCTCGAACAATTTTGTGCAGATGCGATGGTTAACTCCCTGCTTAATCTCACATTTTGAAAGTGTAAGGCTCTTCAGATTTGTCCGTTGGCCTCAATGGATGCATAACTTAATAGGGAAAGACATTGAACAGTTAATGCTGGTGCTGTTGGATGATTTGATGGAATCTCTTTGAAAGGAAACATTTGTTTAATATCCTGCTTTAAGATTAGAGCATATCAGTTTCGTTTTCTATGAAACAATTATTATGGAAAAAAACATAACTTTTCTTTTTTAAACAATTATTATAGAAGAAAACATAATTTTTTTAAACAATTATTACGGAAGAAAACATTAATATTGTTTTTAAACAATTATTATGGAAGGAAATATAGATTTTGTTTTTTATACAATTATTATGGAAGAAATAAAAAAAATTTAAACAATTAATATGGGAGAAAACATAAATTTTGTTTTTTAAACAATTATTATGGAAGAAAACATGAATTTTGTTTTTTAACAATTACTATGGATGAAAACATACATTTTGTTTTTAAACAATTATTATGGAAAAAAACACAAATTTTGTTTTTTTAAATAGTTATTATGGAAAATTTTTGTGTCACTTGTTTTTTAAGCTGAAACAAGTTATACCTCAATTTATTTATGAAATAGAATCAGCAATCGAATGCAGTATAATATTGTAATAATATTTTAAAGATTGCAATCTGTTTACATAAGATAAAGTATTTGATTTAAAGAAAATTAACAGTTTGTATGAACAACAATAATAATAATAGTTTAAACTCAATAAAAACGAAATAAATTGATAAATTAATTACGTTTTTTAAGCTTTTTTGAGTAATAAAATAATTAAACGAACTAAAAAACATTATAAAAGAAAAGAATGTTGTATACAAATTACATTTAATATGAAGATTAAATTAAATACTTTTATATCACAATTTGATTTAATGAAAAGTAAAAACACTGTTAATAATTCTTATTCAACAGTAGTTAAAATGAATTATATGGTCGAGTCTTAATCATTGATGTTCAGATGTACATACCAATAGCATAGCTCTATTGGAATTAAATAAATATTAGAAATATATTAAAATAGAGAAATATTTTTAACCAAACAAAATTTAAATAATAATATAAAATCTCGATACCCAAACTTAAAATTTGTTAAACATATTAAGTAATTATAGAATATTTAAAATGGTGTATTATTAATTTGCCTCACATTTGGTTTTTTAAATACATAACAGCATATAAAATTGTTTTCAAATTAAATTTCCAAAATTCACGAACAGTAACCAAATCATTAATGATAGCTATGTAATTAAGTCATAGATATCATAAAATGCATGCAATATTTTCTCTTACAACTTAAAATCATGAAATCTTAAACAAATTTTTAAGTTAAAAGATTACTTTTACTTGCCAAAAATCTTTGTTTTGATAATTGATTAAATTTAATGGAATGCAATTAGATTTTAAGCTTTTTTTCATGTTATTGCTAAAATTTTCCAATAACTATTAATGTTTATATAGCAAATGATAAAAAAAAAACAATACTTCAATGAATATTTCTCCAAAAAAAAATATTTTTTATTTGTTTTCTTATAATCGAATTATAGCAATACTACAATTGTTAAGTTGTTCTGCTGTAAAAAGGCGAGGCAGACGCAAAATTTATTTTTCTATTTTTTCAAGAATTCCTTTTCTCCAAATAAAATAAGGCAAAGCTCTATTTTGTAAACATTCTCCCAAAATTGGATTGATCTGGAAGGAAACAATTGCTCCAGGTGAAATATTTGAAGACCAAAATATATTATTCAAGTAACAAACGGATACAACTCATGATTTTCCTGGTCAACTCTTAAAAACCATTTTTCAGGAAGTTGTGCGCGATATACACTGAAGTGACAAAAGTCATGGGATACCTCTTAATATCGTGTCGGCCCTTCTTTCGCCCGGCGAAGTGCAGCAACTCGACGTGGCATGGACTCAACAAGTCGTTGGAAGTCTTCTGCAGGAATATTGAGCCATGCTGTCTCGATAGACGTCCATAATTGTGAAAGCTTTGATGGTGCAGGATTTTGGGCACGAACAGACCTTTCGATGATGTCTCATAAATGCTCGATGGGATTCATGTCGGGCGATCTAGGTGGCCAGATCATTCGTTGGAATTGTCCAGAATGTTCTTCAAACCAATCGCGAACAGTTGTGGCCCGGTGACATGGCGCATTGTCATACATAAAAATCCCATCGTTGTTTGGATACATGAAGTCCATGAATGGCTGCAAGTGATCTCCAAGTAGCTGAACATAAGCATTTCCAGTCAATGTTCGGTCCAGTCGCACCAGAGGCATTTTGCAACGCAAAACAAAGGATTTAAATGGTTTGATGGCAACATTTGCAATTTGAAGAATTTTCTCCCACCGCAGGTGGGGGCTTAAATAAATGAAAAAATTCTAATGTTCGCCCATTTTTATCATGCATTTAAAGTTAAAAGCATCCTTTTTAGACAAGCTGAATAAGGAAAAATGAAATTAGTTTAAAATAGTTTATTGTGGTAAAAATAAAAAAGAAATAATTTGTTATGAATAATTTATGAAATTTACTTTGTTTAATTTGTTATGAAATTTATTATGGATTATTTATTTAAACTCTAAATAGATGAACGTTTCAAACACAGTTATTCGTAGTGAGAAACCACATTACATTTCTAGACAGTGATACTCTATCAATAAACGAGTGCTCCAATATTAATGATTCATGTTTGAGATAATTAAAACAATAAGGTTATGGCTTATAAATTGTGATGCTAAATATAATCCAGTATTGCAAACTGTCGTGACAAACCAATTAAAATTATTATTATACGTTTACAAACTATTGTGTATTGTAATGCATGTTAACAAATGTATGCATGTTAACATTATTTGATCGTTATTCTTATTACACTATGCATGTTAACAAATGGTATTATATTATTTATTATACTATACGATTTTTCATTGTTTTAGGAAATATCGAGCAATAAAAAAATTATAATTTTTTTACCATATATTAAGTGCTTCTTAATTCTAGAATTTAATTTTCAGTGTTTAATATAATGTTAAACATCTTTTTGTTTTTATTATAACTAAACTTACAAAATAATGCAATATAT
>BPLQ01004091.1:0-23540 GCA_021605075.1 Caerostris darwini
TTAGAAATGATTAATATCATTTACACGAATCATTCAGATTCTATCGACTCCTAGAGCAAAGTATTTAATAGGTACTTTTCGAGTATATCAAAGGTTTGGTTTGTCGCTCTACTGTCATTTTGGCTAATTAGACTGTGATCTATAGTTTAACGTGGATTCAGAACCACTCGCAAACATCCATGCCACTCCAGGATTTGAACCTGTGGAACCAAAGACCAGAACGCAACAAATTGGCCATCAGGCCGCTTTCAGAGAGAAGTATTTAATAGTTTTTGCGTATTTCAACTATCCTACTAGTTAAATGCGACATGTTGCGATCATTTGACGAAGAAAACTATTTAATTATTCAGTGACTTGAATAATGCAAGGAAGACACACCCAGAATGTCTCCAAGGATGATTATATGCTGTTCTCCATTTAATGCAACGCAGCTGAAACATCCTATACTCCCTGGATGTATTGAATACAAACTGAGACTCTAATGTTCGGAATTGGACTCTCAATTCCGTCTTACATTTTGGCTCAATGTTTGGGACGCATGGAGATTCGTCGGACGAACTGGTGTGAGTCAGGAGGGAAATGATAATGGGAAAATCAATAGATAGTTGAATATTCCACAAGAATTTTGAACTTGAACATTAAGGAAAAAAGCAAATGTATCAATTGATAAATTGCTTTTGATTTTTCTCTGAGAAATAAAATTCTCAGAAAATATTCTTAATGATTTACAAATACTTTAATGAATATTTCATATTTTTTGTTAGCTCTATTCATTTTTAAATTTTTTAAAAGTATATTTTGAAATAAGTTTCTTTAAACCGAAAATAATTCCTAGCATTTTACATAAATATATATAGCGGAAGCTCAAATATTTTAGAACTTGTTATTATTCTATTAGAAAACGTTTATTCATTTAATTGAAAAAAAAAATGAATTTATTATTATTTTTTATACAATTATTCTAATTTTTACTAAGCAGAGCGTTATGTTTAGCGCTCTAGGTTACGGATTCGAGGCCCGACGGTGCCATGGATGATTGTAGTGGTTCGGAATCCACTTTAAACCGTAGGTCCCTGTCTAATACGATCGTAGAGCAATTTGAGGGTAGTGTTACTCGCGTCCGTAGCTACACGTGCCCCCTGGGCAGTGCTAAATGAGTAATAGTGGTGCAACCCTTGCTTATGGCATCAAGATAACTGTCTTTGTATTACCAGCTATATTAGAAATATATATATGGGCTTGCTGGCCGAGTGGCTAGTACTCGGTGCCATAGGTTTCGGATTCGTGACCCTGCGGTTCCATGGATGCTTGTGGTGGTTCGTAATCATTCACTTTAAACCGTAGGTCCCTGTCTAATATGTCCCTGGCTAACAATACTACCCTGTCAAAACAAAACATCTTCTGTCTCGAAACCTGGCAGACGGCCTTGGCCCACCATGGGGCTGTTGCGCCAATGAAGTAGAAGAGGAAAAAAATATATAATGTATGTATAAAAGAAGTTATCAAATCCAGTATTTGGGTTTTTCTACGTATAAACACAATTTAAAATGAGAGATTCACACTATAGTATTTACTGCGGAAATAATTCGTATCATTTGCACGAATCATATAGATTCGACCTGCTTTTAGTATTTAATGTAGTTGCTTTTCGTGTATTTCAACGATCCTACTAGTGAAATGCAAAACTGTCGCGATTATTTAACGAAGGAAACTAATTAATTATTCAGTGACTGGAATAATGCAAGAAAGAATCACCCAGTATGTTTTGAAGAATGATTATATGCTGTTCTCATTTGAATGCAACGAAACAGCTGAAACATCCTATACTCCCTGGTGTATTAAATACAAACTGAGACTCCAATGTTCGGAATTCGACTCCCAATTTCGGCATTACATTTTGGCTCAATGTTTGGGACGCATGGAGATTCGTCGGACGAACTGGTGTGAGTCAGGAGGGAAATGATAATGGGAAAATCAATAGATACTTGAATATTCCACAAGAATTTTGAACTTGAACATTAAGGAAAAAAGCAAACGAACAATACCACAAAATTGCTAAATTGTTTTTTAGTTTAATTTTTTTTTATTCTAATGATTTAAGAATACTTTAATGAATATTTCATACTTTTTGTTAGCTCAATTAATTTTTTAAATATTTTTAAGTAATATTTCAGTATAAGTGTCTTTGAAACAAAATTATTTCTATAGGTATGGGGAAGTTCACATATTTTGGTATCTGTTATCATCCTAGTTACAAAACATTTACTCATTTGATTAAAAAAAAATGAATTTATTATTATTTTTTTATAGAATTATTCTAATTTTTTCTAAGCAGAGTGTTATGTTTAGCACTCTAGCTTTCGCATTCGAGGCATTCGAGTTTCACGAGCCACCTGGGTTATGCCAAATGGGTGCAGCCCTTGCTCATGGCATAAAGATTAACTGTCTCTGTATTACCAGCTGCAGTAGAACAACAACATATAGACTCAAGAGCCAAAACATTATGACCACTCCTACATCTTGCAATGAACTCGCCTGGATGACGTTGAAAGTACGTGATCAGGTGGAAGTGGTATTTAACTGGTATTAAGTGGTGGTATTTATCCATGCCAAGGCGGGTTGAAGCTGTGTTGCGCGCCAAAGGTGGACCAACTCGTTATTGATAGGTGGTCATAATGCTTTGGCTCTTGAGTGTATATACATACATAAAGGAAATTGTAATCCAATCCAGTATTTCATTTTTGTATGAACACATTTCAAATGAGCGATTCACACTATAAGTACTGTTTTAGAAATACGTATCATTTGAACGAATCACAGAGATTTGACTTACTTCAAGAGAGACGTATTTAATAATTACTTTTAGCGATCCTACAAGTATTTTTATCGTCGTACAAGTATCTACGTAGTACAAATATCCGATCGTATAATTATCCTACAAGTACCTTTAATAGTATATGAACTATCCTACAAGTGAAATGCAACACCGTAGCTATCATTTGGCGACGAAACCTATTTAATTATTCAGTGACTTGCATAATGCACGGAAGAAACACCCAGAATGTCTCCAAGGATGATTATATACCGCTCTCATTTTAATGCAACGAAACGCTGAAACATTCTATACTCCCTGGTGTATTCAATACAAACTGAAACTGTTCGGAATTCTACTCTCAATTTCATCTTATACATTTTGGCGAATGTTTGGGATGCATGGAGATTTGTAGGATGAACTGGTGTGAGTCAGGAGGGAAATGATAATGGGAAAATCAATAGATACTTGAATATTCCACAAGAATTTTAGCGTTGAAACATTAAGAAAAAAACAAATGGATCAATTGATAAATTGCTTTTGGATTTTTCATTATTCTGAGAAAATATTCTAATGATTTATGAATACTTTAATGAATATTTCATACTTTTTGTTAGCACTATTCATTTTTTTAACATATTTTAAAGAATATTTCGATATATGTTCCTTTGAAACAAAATTATTCCTACAGAAATAGGTATGCGGTAGTTCACATATTTTGGTACCTGTTAACATCCTAGTTAGAAAATATTTACACATTTTATTAAAAAATTTATTTATGATTATTTTTTTATACAAATATTCTCTTTTCTGCTAAGCGGAGTATTCTGTTTAGTACTCTAGTACTAGGTGTCACAGATTTCGGGTTCGTGTTCCAGTGGTCACATGGATATTTGTAGTGGTTCGGTATCCACTTTAAACCGTAGGTCCTGATCTAATATGTCTGTAAGGTGTAGGACTAACATCCTTACCCCAGCAAAAAGAAAACATCTCCAGTCTCGAAATCTAGCAGATGACCTTGTATGGGGCTGTTGCGCCAATAAAGAAGAAGGATATATGTATAGAAGAAGTTTCAATTAAATCCAGTACTTTATTTTTTTCTCGTTTGAACACAATTTAAAATAAGCGATCCACACTAGATATAAGGCTGAAATAATTCGTGTCATTTGCGAGAATCATATAGATTTGACCTATTTCTAGAGAAGCATATCTTCAAGCTGCACGTACCACCTGGGTTGTGCTAAATGAGTAACAGCGGTGCAGCCCTTGAATATGGCATAAAGATTTACTGTCTCTGTATTGCCAGCTACATTAGAACAACAACAACATATATACATACATAACGGAAATTGCTATCAAATCCAGTACTTTATTTTTGTATGAACACATTTAAAATAAGCGATTCACACTATATGTAAGGTTTTTAGAAATGATTCGTATCAATTATACGAATCATTCAGATTTGATCTACTTATAGAGCGAAGCATTTACTAGCTACTTTTCGTGTATATAAAAAGTTTGGTTTGTCGCTCTTACGTTCATTTTGTGCACACTTTAAGCTAATTATACTGTGATCTACAGCTTAACGTGGATTCAGAACCACTAGCAAACATCCATCCAATCTTCAGGATTCCAACCTGATACCTGTGGAAACAAAGACCAGAGCGCGAGTAATTTGGCCATCAGGAGAGAAGTATTTAATAGTTGCTTTTAGAGTATTTCAACGATCCTACAAGTGAAATGCAACACTGACGGCCATCATTTGACGAAGAAAAGTATTTAATTATTCAGTGACTTGAATAATGCAAGGAAGACACACCCAGAATGTCTCCAAGGATGATTATATACCGCTCTCATTTTAATGCAGCGAAACGCTGAAACATTCTATACTCCCTGGTGTATTCAATACAAACTCAAACTCTAATGTTCCGAATTGGACTCTCAATTCCGTCTTACATTTTGGCTCAATGTTTGGGACGCAAGGAGATTCAGGAGGGAAATGTGTGGAGAGATTCAGTGTGAGTCAGGAGGGAAATGATAATGGGAAAATCAATAGATACTTGAATATTCTGCAAGAATTATGGAGTTGAACATTAAGACACAACAAATGAATCATACCACGAAATTGGTAAATTATTTTTCATTTTCATTTTTTTATTCTAATGATTTAAGAATACTTTAATGAATATTTCGTACTTTTTGTAGCTCTAATAATTTTTCAAAATATTTTAAAAGAATATTTCAGTATAAGTTTCTTTGAAACAAAATTATTTCTACAGATATAGGTATGTGGAAGTTAACATATTTTGGTACCTGTTACCATCCTAGTTACAAAACAGTTACTCATTTGATTAAAAAAAATGAATTTATTATAATTTTTTATAGAATTATTCTAATTTTTACTAAGCAGAATGCTATGTTTAGGGCTCTAGCTTTCACATTCGACACATTCGAGGCATGTCATATATGTTTGTAGTGGTTCGGAATCCACTTTAAGCCGTAGGTCCCTGTCTAATATAGTCGTAGACCGTTGTGAGTGCAATGTTACTTGCGTCCGTAGCATATCTCCAAGTTTCACGACCCACCTGGGTTATGCTAAATGAGTGCAGCCCTTGCTTATGGCATAAAGATTAACTGTCTCTGTATTGCCAGTTGCAGTAGCACAAAAACATATATGTACATATATAAAGGAAATTGTAATCCAATCCAGTATTTCAATTTTGTATGAACACATTTCAAATGAGCGATTCGCACTATAAGTACTGTTTTAGAAATGATTCGTATCATTTTCCCGAATCACACAGTTTTGACCTACTTCTAGAGAGACGTATTTAATAATTACTTTTAGTGATTCTACAAGTATTTCTGTCGTCGTACAAGTATCTACGTAGTACAAGTATCCGATCGTATAATTATCCTACAAGTACCTTTAATAGTATCTCAACGATCCTACAAGTGAAATGCAACATCGTAGCTATCATTTGACGAAGAAACCTATTTAATCATTCAGTGACTTGAATAATGCAAGGAAGAAACACCCAGAATGTCTCCAAGGATGATTATATGCCGTTCTTATTTTAATGCAACGCAGCTGAAACATTCTATACTCCCTGGTGTATTAAATAGAAACCGAAACTCTCATGTTCGGAATTGGACTCTCAATTCAGTCTTACATTTTGGCTCAATGTTTGGGACGCAAGGAGATTCGTCGGTTGAACTGCTGTGAGCCAGGAGGGAAATGATAATGGGAAAATCAATAGATACTTGAATATTCTACAAGAATTTTGGACTTGAACATTAAGAAAAAGGAAATGAGCATACCACGAAATTGGTAAATTGCTTTTGATTTCTCACTATTTTTAATAGAAAGTATGAAATATTCATTATTTTTTAAGGATTATTTCGGAATAAACAAAATTATTTCCAACATTTTACAGAAATAGGTATGCGGAAGCTCACATATTTTAGTACCGGTTATCATCCTAGTTAATAAAAATCACTCATTTCATTAGATCTACTTATTTGATTAGTAAAAAATGAATTTATTATTATTATTTTTTTTTTTTATGAATTTTTTCTTTTTCTTTTTTATTACTTTTTATTTACTTATTTATTTTCTTATGAATTTATTATTATGATTCTCTTATGAATTTATTATTATTTTCTTATGAGTTTATTATTTTTTTTTATGAATTTATTATCATTATTTTATTTTATTACAATTTTCTCTTTTAATAAGCAAAGTGTTATGGTATTTGAAGTAACCTTTGCTGTGGAAAGTGTGAATTTTTATGTGCAGGAAAAAAATAATGCGTAAATATTGGATTGTAACCACGCTTCCTCCTGCGCACTGCAAGAGCGCCCCCGTGGCGTTCAGAAGAAATGATCAGTAGGCCTCGAGACTCTCACCCGAGAAGTACAGCGTTCGTTCAGCAAGAGCGCAACTTGCTTTTCAGTTTAAAGTAGCTCATCTCGAGAGGAAATATATTAACTCAACCTGCTTTATAGTTGGCCTACAGACTCTCCCCTGGAGAAGAAGTATATTTAGCGCATGCAGGGGTCGACTTAGAAGTGGAGACCATCCAAGAAACTAAAATGATCTGTCTTTAAAAGTGGTTAAATATTGTATGTGTGTGTCTAAATAATGCTGTGAGTTCTCACACATGTGTCTCAAGACTCAACCCGACCACATCCAGTTATAATCCAGCTTCCCAACATGTACACTACAGGATTCATAAATCAGATGTTTCTAATGATATTGTTAAAGACAGAGAGAAATTGTGTTTGGATTGTTTGCACATATAAAACAATTTTCAGACATCTTAACTTATTTATCTCATTTTAAAGAGTCTTTTATTTTTAATTAAAGAAGACATTTTTTCTACTCAAAATTTTTACTAAAAACATGATTTAACTTTTACTTAAATTACTTTAATTAAAATTGTTTTTGTTAAATATTAAACATTTTTTTTATAATAAAGACTAACTATTACAATTCTGTTTTCCCAACAACATTATCTCAAAATGAGTATTTCATTTATTTAGAAACAATGTCATCTCCCTGAAAATGTAATGTTCCATAAAAATATTTTAACATAATAATATTCTGACTAACTAACTCCCTGCTGTCCAACATGGTCTAATGGCACTGCGGTCCATGTTGGATCATGGCAGTCTGCCAACTTGCAGATTCCGAAACAGAAGATGTTTTCTTTTTACAGGGTAGGGCTGTCAGCTCTGTATTGTGAAATTACGGGAATTTAAATTTTAAGACAGAAAAATATTGCATGAAACTATGTAATTAACTAAGAATATTTACAATGCAGTAAGAATAAGAAATTTTTATAAACATATGAAAATATGGCATGCTGTCTTCTTCTTCATTGGCGCAACAGCCTCAAGGTGGGCCAAGACAGTCTACCTAACGGCAGATTTTGAGACAGGAGATGTTATCTTTTTACGGGATAGAGTTGTCAGCCCTACGCTGTGGGGTCTGAATAGCCGAGTGTCTAGTGCTCTGGTGTTTGGTGTCACTGGTTTCGGGTTCGAGTTGCGATGTTTGTATTTGTTCGGAATCCGCTTTAAACAGTAGGTCTCGTTCTAATATGACTGTAAGAGCGGCACTGAACCCAGTCAGACTTCTCACCCACATCATTCCCAAACTGTATAGGGGCAACTCAGCTCTAGATACAATGATGTGGTGTAGTAGTAGTAATAGTAGTAGTAGCAGCAGCAGCAGCAGCAGCCTACACTTGCAGTCATATTAGACTGGGATCTACATTTTAAAGTGGATTCCGAACCACTACAAACAGCTATGGCACAGCTGAGACTCGAACATGAAATTGGTGTCACGGAGCGCTAGTTACTAGGACATCAGGCCTCATTCTACATTCTAGAATCACGTAATACTTGAACTTAGGTGACTGTTATTTAAATTTTATAATACTCATCATGCAATCAGTGATCATCAATAGTCATTTAATGAAAGGGATATCTTTCTCAGAATTATGAATCACGCAGTCATTCTGAAGACAATTCTTCAAGGAGCAATTCTGAAGACAATTCTTGAAGGAGCAATTCTGAAGACAATTCTTCAAGGAGCAATTCTGAAGACAATTCTTCAAGGAGCAATTCTGAAGACAATTCTTCAAGGAGCAATTCTGAAGACAATTCTTCAAGGAGCAATTCTGAAGACAATTCTTCAAGGAGCAATTCTGAAGACAATTCTTCAAGGAGCAATTCTTGAAGACAATTCTTCAAGGAGCAATTCTGAAGACAATTCTTCAAGGAGCAATTCTGAAGACAATTCTTCAAGGAGCAATTCTGAAGACAATTCTTCAAGGAGCAATTCTGAAGACAATTCTTCAAGGAGCAATTCTGAAGACAATTCTTTTGTACACAATTCTTCAAGGAAGAGAATTCGAATACTTCATTGAAAGTTATTACAAAAAGGAATGTTGTTTTTAATCTGACAAAGTTAGCGTTTTATTATTAGAGAGTTTTTGCATACCGTTCGTTAGTTACCGTAGGACGTCCGTTAGCTTTTTCTCCCTAGCGCGCATGTTCATAGGAAACTGAGCATGCGCGCTAGGGAGAAAAAGCTAACGGACGTCCTACGGTAACTAACGAACGGTATGCAAAAACTCTCTAGTATCAGTAATGTAAAAACGCTATTGTATAAAATACCCTTCAAAAGTATATGGGATTATTTACAATTTGTTATATTTTTGAATGGAAAGTTGTTTTGCGAATATGAACCGATATCATTGTTACAGTACTCTTTTCTGTCCATTTGTTATAAGAAATCACAGAATTTCTTACCCTGTTTTGAAAAATGAAAACATTAAATGAACTGTTAACTATTATTTTAAAAAATCAATGTTTATAAATTTTCAATATATATATATATATTTTCTTCTAATGCATCTGGCAAATAGACCGTGATCTTCGCCATAAGGGCTGCGCCGATGTTACTCACTTTGCATTACCCAGGGAGCGAGTGTAACTTGATGGTAAGCCACGGACGCGGAGCACAATGCCCCCGCAGCGCTCTACGATTCTATTAGGACCGGGACCTACGGCTTAAAGTGGATTACACTACAAACACCCATGGCAAAGCCGGGATTCGAACCCGATACCTGTGGTACCGAACGCCAGAGCGCTAGCCATTCGGCCATCAGGCCCCCAATATATAATTCGGCCATCAGGTCCCCAATATTTTCAATATATATATATATAAATAACCTATAGTACTTGAGTAATGATTTTCCGAGTGGCTAGTGGTCGAGTGTCTAGAGCTCTGATGCTCGATGCCACAGGGTTCGAGTCCCTGCGGTGCCATGGATGTTTGTAGTGGTTCTGAATTCACTTTAAGCCGTAGGTACCAGTCACATATGACCGTAGAGCATCACAGAGCTAAATTAGACTTCTCCCCACATCTTTCCCAGACTGTAAAGGGGCTACTCAGCTCAAAGCACATTGGTGTGGTGTAGTATTAGTAGTAGCTCTAATGCTCATCAGCTGCGAATGTTGCCACTGAGCCACGAGTCGGGTTGTTATATCTTATTTTATATCTACAAATCAAATCTAACTTAAAAAAGAGCACTTTTTATTACATGTTTTTCTGTATTAATTTGATTGCATGTCTGTTGTCATTCTCTAATATATAAATAATAATAGTTTCTGTTCATAATGGAAATATATTTATACGTTTATGAGATATCTTCATGCAGTTTATCGGCATAAATGCTTTTATATGCAGTGAAGGACCGTAATAACACTATAGATTATAGCCTGCGAAAAAATCGAGAAAAATATATCCATTTCAGAAAGAAACTGTCAATTTCTTTAATAAAATATAACTTTTCATAAAGGTCGAGTTTAAAAACCATTAAAAATATTTTTTTACCTATCATTAGTGATTGAAAGTGACTGCATCTGACGTGATGAATCATTACCAGCTAAAAATATACGCGGGCATAAATAGATCTTTCTTGAAATGTCGTTCTTAGATCAAGGGGAACAGAAAATCGATTCAAGAATCGATAACCCTCACCTTTTCGATAGTGAGATAACTTTTAAATTCAATAATCGATATCTTCCACACTTTCTGTGTCGTACGTAGTACTTGTCAGACCAACTTTAGCGTTAAAAAATTTGTTAACATTTAATCAATTCTGTGAGAGAAAAAATTTCTAAAAGGAGTTTCTTCGAGGAGTTTTATTTTATGTATCTATAGGATGACATAAAATATCGGAAAAACATTTCTACGTCTTCTAGGTTTTATTAATGTTATGAGAATATTTTCATGAGATTGTATTAGAACTTTAAATTTTATTTATTTTTGCTTAACTCTTTGCTAGCTCATTTTCGTTTTTAAGTATACAGGGTGATTATAATTAAAGTCTCACTTTAAAAATTTTGTAAAAAAAAAAACCACTTGTCATTTTTTTTTCAAACTTGAACTGAAGATACTTGAAGAAGGGGGAAACAGTGCGTAAAAAAAAAAATAATAAAAAATAAAAAAAAACAACAACAACCATGTATTAACAGATGGCGCTGTAAGCGACAAAAGGAAAAGGAATTCGGCTGCTAGTGATATTTTGAAATTACAACGTATTTGGCATGAGTTGCACATTCTGTAGTGTTCAATGTGGTTGATTGTTTCTGTATTTTTGGCGGAAGAAATTACTTCTAAGTCATTCAACAGTTGTAACACTGTTCCCATCTACCACGGTAAGGTCGTACCAAATTGGATGGGAAAAAATTGTGGAACTTTTTTTTTGATGCCCTGCCGTTTCCCCCTTCTTAAAATATGTTCAGTTCAAATTGTTCAATTCAGTCAAATCAGCTCAGTTTGTCGCTTACAGCGTGCTCTATTAATACACTTTGGAACTTTTTTGATGCGGTACCGTATCCCACTCCTTCAAGAAACTTTCAGTTCAAATTTGAACTCATTTTGACGAGTGGTTCTATTTCTTTACAGCGTCTTGAAAGTGGAGATTTAATTATAATCCCCCTGTATATTTATATATTTATAAGATATTTAATGTGGTTTATTGGTATAAATCTTTTTATATGCAGCCAAGGACCACAGCACAACTGCACATTATAGCCTGCGAAAAAATCCAAATAAATATATCCATTTAAGATCAAAATTGTCAATTTCTTTTGCGAAAAATAACTTTTCATAAAGGTCGAGTTTAAAAACCATTAAAAATCTTTTTTTTACCTATCATTAGTGACTGAAAGTGACATGATAAATCATTACCGTCTAAAAATATACTCGGGCATAAATAGATCTTTCTTGAAATATCGTTCTTAGATCAAGGGGAACAGAAAATCGATTCAAGAATCGATAACCCTCACCTTTTCGATAGTGAGATAACTTTTAAATTCAATAATCGATATCTTCCACACTTTCTGTGTCGTACGTAGTATTTGTCAGACAAATTCGAACGATAAAAAAATTGTTAACATTTAATCAATTCTGAGAGAGAAAATTTTAAAACGAGGAATTTTTGTTTTATGTTAGTATCTATCGGACGATATAAAATTTCGAAATTTTTTTTTTCCTTTTCTAAGTTTTATTAATGTTAAAGGAATATTCACGAGGTTGTATAAGAGTTCTCAACTTATTTTTTTTACTAAATTATTTGCTGAGTAATTTTTGTTTTTAAATATATGGGGTGATTATAATTAAAGTTGCCTTTCAAAATGCTGTAAAAGAAGAAACACTCGTCACAATGAGTTCAAATTCGATCTGAAGATACTTGAAGAAGGGGGAAACGTTACGGCATCAAAAAAAGCTCCAAAGTGAATTAATAGAATTCGGTGCTAGTGATATTTTGAATCGAAATTACAACGTATTTGGCACGAGTTGCATATTAAACAAACTGTAGTGTTCAATGTGTTTGATTTTTTCGGTTTTTGACAATGTTTTGTGACATTGTTTCGAAACAATGTATTTTCTTAACGGTTTTTTGACTTATAAAAAATGACTTCCAAGTCATTCAACAGTTGTAACACTGTTCCCATCTACCACGGAACAGTCATAGCAAATTGGATGAGAAAAATGGATGGAACTTTTTTGGTTGCTGTACCGTTTCCCCCTCCTTCAAATATCTTCAGTTCAAATTTGAACTCATTGTGACAAGTGGTTTTTTTTTTTACAGCATATTGAAAGTGGAACTTTAATTATAATCACCCTGTATATTTACACATTTATAAGATATTTCATGTGGTTTATTAGTATAGTATTTTTTATGCAATCAAGGGCCCCAATAAAACTACACATTATAACAATCGAAAAAATTCATAAAAATATATCCATTTAAGGAAGAAACTATCAATTTCTTGTGCGAAAAATAACTTTTCTTAAAGGTCGAGTTTAAAAACCATTAAAAATATTATTTTTTTACCTATCATTAGTGATTGAGGGTGATTGCATGTGGCATGATAAATCATTACCGTCTAAAATATACGCGGGCATAAATAGATCATTTTTGAAATATCGTTCTTAGATCAAGGGAAACAGAAAATCGATAACCCTCACCTTTTCGATTGTGAAATAACTTTTAAATTCAATAATCGATATCTTCCACACTTTCTGTGTCGTAGTACTTGTCAGACAAACTTGAACGTTTAAAAAAAATTGTTAACGTTTAATCAATTCTGCGAGAGAGAAAATTTCAAAAACGAGATTTGTTTTATGTACGTACCTATCGAACGACATAAAATATCGAAGAAAGTTCTCCGTTTTCAGTGTTTTATTAATGTGATGGAAATATTCATGAGACTGTATAAGAATTTTTAATTTATTTATTATTATTATTTTTTTTTGCTAAATTATTTGCTTTCAATTTCGTTTTTAAATATACAGAATGATTATAATTAAAGTCCCACTTTCCTCTCCACCATGGCAAGGTCATACCAAATTATATGGGAAAAATTGGAAGAACGTTTTTTTTTGGATGCCAAACCATTTCTTCCTTCTTCAACACATTGTGAAGAGTGATTTTTTTTTTCAGCAGTTTGAAAGTGGGACTTTAATTATAATCACCCTGTATAATATTTGTAACAATTTGAAATGTTAGAAAATTAAGAAAATATTTTTAAAAAAATCTCACGTAGCATTTAGATATTAGCAATAAAGATTAAAAAGTCAGAAAATAATTTCAGTCATATAAATAATTTATTGTCATAACAATTTCACGACGGTTTATTTATACAAAAATTATTTTTTCATTGCATTTTTATTTGTATTTATTTCTAATTTTTCTTGATTTGGAAATGTATGCACTCTAATTAAAAAAATTCCCTGTGCTGAATATCTGCTATGATGTTTACTTATCTAAGCTATCAACATATGCCGGTTAAACATTATATTGTAACCATAGTTCCTCCTATACTTTAGCACCTCCTTGTGGCCTTCAGGATTAATGATAAGTTGTCGTGCAGACTCTCACTCGAAGAGGAAGTATATTTCGCGCACCCTGCGCGTAACCGAATTTCGGGTTTCCTGCTTAGAAGTGGAGTTCTGGAAAGAGTTATCTGGAGAAGTGCAAGACACTAAAGGGATATTAACCTTACTTTATCACTCGTTACACAAATATAACTAGGACTTATGTTCTGGAATTTATTTTATTTGAGAACCGGAACCCTTTGACTTGCATGGTGACATCTTTACAACTCAGTGGGATGTCAACAAATCCTAGGCTCTGTTGTGTTGCCCTTCCTTTCGTGACAATCCAGGTTTACATTTTAAAAGGAAAAAAACCAGGCCGTAGACAACAGCCTTTTCTATTGATTGCGTTAGTTCGTAAAACATTTCCCTGCCTAGCTAGATCACCAGATCTCTCTCCAAAGGAACACATTGCTTATCATGAAAAGGGTTTCCTCACCATTTCAGAATCAGGATGCATTCAGAATAAATGGTCAGTTAACCTACAGAGTCTCACCCAAATTGAAGTACAGATCAACCTTAGTTTACCGTCTCTCACTCCGAGAGGAAATATATTTAATGCAATCCTGCATATAAGTTGACCTACAGATTCTCATCCGAAGAGAAGAATATTTAGTGCACCCTGCACGTATCTGAATATCGGATTTTTGGCATAAAAGTGAAATTTTTTCCCGAATCAATAATTATATGTCTTTAAATGCTTTACGTGGTGCTTGTGAGTGAGTAAATAAAGCTGAGAGTTCTAAGAACCTGTGCCTCAAGTATCTCAATCTAACCTAATTACAATCTGGTTTCCCAATTTGAACACTACGGTACTACAATACTTATATCACCGATATAAGTATTGTAGCTCAATGATTTACAATTAAATCGTAAAAATCTCTCAGCACCCACAAATTTCTTAGAATGCTGACACGGAAAAAAACTATTATTGTTTTTGTAACGGAAAACTTTAAAGACATTATGAAATACTTGAAAACTTCAGAGAAAAGAATCTTAGGATTTTTTGCAGAAATTCTAGATTTAAGAAAAAGAAAAATAGAATCTGATATTTTATCTTGAAAAATAAAACCGAAAAATAAAAGGATGTTTTAAAGGAAAAAAAAAAGCTTTTCTCGGGCCTGTATTTTATTGTATTTTTTATATGTACGTAAGAATTTAAAATTAATTCTCCCATGCATTGTAAGAAATCCTGGTGTGTCCTTTCTTTTTAGACTTTATTGTAGTCTAATTTTTTAAGCGAACAAATTGAAAACAATTTATTTAAATTAATTTATAATTTTCTTTTTAAAATAATTCAATTTTTATTCCAAAAATAATCCATCATTTAGAATACTTTTTTGTTATATTTTTTAAAAAAAACTTTTATGTGCACATAATTTATTTATAAATATTTACATTAAAGTTTTTTTTTTCTGAGCTATAATTTTAAACATAATAATCCTTCCATTGAAGTTATGGAGGAAGAATCGAATTCTTCTCCATATTGCATATTAATCTTAATTACATATTTTGATGTTGTATTAACCTTTATTGTGTAGTTTAATATTGCATAAACTTTTATTGTATATTTTATCAAAATATACAATAAAAGTTGATTTCTTATGAATTATATTTACATTAAAGTTTTGGAAGTTTTTTTAAATATACTTTAAAACATTATAAGAATTCTTGTATTGATTTTATGAAAGAGGATGCGAATTCTCCTCCTCATAGCACATTTAATCTTAATTGCATAATTTGATATTGCATTAAATTTTATTGTGTACTTTGATATTATATTCATCATTGTATTATCTTTTATTGCGTATTTTGATATACATATATATTTCCTTATTCCACTTGGTAGACAGAAATATCTAGATCCCGTCCTAGTACCCATGTAATCTCATGGAAGAAGTAAGGAGGGGGAGCTTCTGTTGTGATGAAGCCCCCGTTGGTAGAAGCCTGATTTGGCTTCGTAGCGCTGAAGAAGGAAGGTAGTGCAAACCATTTATTTTTAAGCCTTCAACATCATTACTTAATATTTCTTTCGATTTGATGTATTTTATAAATCATGGAATAAATCTCATAAAACTTTCCAATGCCATATCGGACACGAAACTTTTTAAATCTCCCAAAAAAATTTCTTCGACTTCTTACCTGAAATATGATAGTTTTTAAAAAATGTCTGCATCTTTACATACACAATTGATTCAGCATGTCCCCCCGAGTTGGCGAACTTTATTGGATTTTGGGAGCCAACAGTGCGTGTCAGAAGGGTGATGGATCTGCCAGTGATAAATTAGGCTGCCGGGCAAGCCAAGCGTCCGTTTGGACACTGCTATGGATTTTATGCCTGGACAGAAGATGGAAAGCTTCGCCAATATGCGTCAGCTGCTTCATTTCCCGCTCCGATGAGGACAGGAATTATACTTACATGTTTGCTGAAATTCCTTTTAATATTCTCTCATTGCTTACGGTTGTGTAATTTAGATGGATTATGTAATAATGTTGGTTAATAGTGTTGACTTAAGAATCATTTAGAGAACATTTATTTAAAGATCTTTGGCGGTTAAGAATTTACCAAGGCATAGGATAAAAAGTTCCATCTAGTTTTTATATTTATTATTAATTGTTGTTGTTGTTGACGTATTCCTTGAAGAGTACAAAAAAATCAGATATCATGGTGCTCCTGGATAATATTAGTTATGTTAATTGCCAACTCGAAGTATAAATCCTCCTCCGTGGGATGGTCCAGACAATGCAAGGTGGCTGCAACAGCTGGGCAATCACAGACCTGATGAGAAGTACACCTGACGTCAGGGTAGATGCCACAGTTGTGGAATTTTTTAACGCCATCAAGCAGAAATTTTCATATTTTTGGGGCGCTTCATCCTTAATCATCTATTATTAATACTGATTATTATTACTGTATTTTCCAACGTACTATCCGCAGTCATAATTTTTGACAGTAAATTACGATCACATCGACATTCTGTCTAATGAAGTTTTCTGTGTTTTCTTTTATATTACATTTAATTACAAGATTATTACAGTCTGAATGGCAATATACGCTTGTTGTTCATTTAATGTGAACCTTGGTGAAAAATACTTATTTATTTATAACACATGGTACGAATTTTCTGAGGCCTTCCAGTATTCTACGAGTTCTAATATTTAAAAACTATTAGAATTTTGAACTTTTTACTTCAATTACCAATTATTTTTAAGCGGCCTAATGGCCAACCGGCTAGCGTTCAAGCCTTTGGGAGAATATGCGTTACGTTCGAATCCTGACTGTGGGATGAATGTTTGTTAGTGGTTCGGAATGCACTTTAAACTGTAGGTCTCGGTGTATAATTAGTCCAAAGTGTTCCTAAAAGGACTATAGACCGACAGATAAGACCATTCATTTTTAAGCATTCAACATCTTTAAGCACATTATATTTCTTACGCGCAATACGCGCCTCATATCTTTATTATATTACGCGTATTATATCTTTAAGCGCATTAATATTTCTTTCGATATGTCGAATTTTATAAATAATGGAATAAATCTTATAAAATTTTCCAATCGCACATCGGACTTGATATATTATAAATTTCCCAAAAAAACTTTTCCCACTTCTTACATGAAATGTGATAGTTTTTAAAAATTTTCTGCATCTTTTATATACACAATTGATTCAGTATGTCTCCCCGAGTTGGCGAACTTTATTGGATTTTGGGAGCCAACAATGCGTGTCAGAAGGGTGATGGATCAGCCAATGATAAATTACGCAGCCGGGCAAGCCAAGCTTTCGTCAGGACACTGCTATGGGTTTTATGCCTAGGTAGAAGATGGAAGGCTTCGCCAATATGCGTCAGCTGCTTCATTTACCGCTCCGATGAGGACAGGAATTCTGCTTACATGTTTGCTGAAATCCCTTTTAATATTCACTCATTGCTTACGGTCGTGTAATTTGGATGGATTATGTAATAATGTTTGGCTAGGATTATTTAATAGTGTTGACTTGAGAAACACTTATTGACAAAAATATTTTAAGATCTTTGGCGATTAATAATTTACCAAGGTGCAATGGCGTATTTTAAAAAGTTTCATGAAATTTTTACATTTATTATACATTGTTGTTGTTGTCATATCCCCTGACGAGTACAAGAAAATCAAATATCGTGGTACTCCTGGATAATATTTGTTATATTGATTGCCAGCTCGGAGTATAAATCCTCTTCCGACGAAAGGTCCAGAAAATGCAAGGTGGCTGCAACAGCAGGGCAATCAAAGACACGATCTGGAGTAAATTCGACATCAGGGCAGGTGCCACATATTTGGTATTTTTTAACGCCATCAGTAGAAATGTTTATCTTTTTGTGGTACTCATCCTTAATAATCTATTATTAATACTGTTGTTTTTGTCTCAAAAACAACAACAACAATACTATCTATCCACAACAAGCAACAATCATCTATTATTAATGCTAATTATTATTACTGCATTTTGTATCCTACTAACCATAGTAATAATTTTTGACAGTAAGTTTCATCGACAGTCTGTCTGATGAAGTTTTCTGTGTTTTGTTTTATATTATTTTTAATTGAAAAGTTATTGAAGTCTGAATGGCAATATCAGCTTGTAGTTGATTGAAGAAGGGCATTGGTGCACACAAAATTAATATTTATTATCTCAATGACTTTTAATAAGCCTTCCAGTTCTGTACCAGTTCTAATACTTAAAAACTCTTCGAATTTCGACTTTTTACTTTATCCTCCATTAACTTTTAAGCGGCCTGATGGCCAATTGGATAGCGTTATGGTCTATGGTACCATAAGTTTGAGTCAGGTTCGAATGCTGGCTGTGGCATGGATGTTTGTGATTGGTTCGGAATCCCCTTTAAACTGTAGGTCGCGGTCTAATTAGCTTAAAGTGTACACAAAGTGACCACAGAGCCACAAACCAAACCGTTCATTTTTAAGCATTCAACATCATTACTGAATAATCCTTGGATTTGATGTATTTTATAAATCATGGAATAAATCTCATAAAACTTTCCAATGCCATATTGGACACGAAACTTTTTAAATCTCCCAAAAAACTTCTTCGACTTCTTACTTGAAATATGATAGTTTTTAAAAAATGTCTGCATCTTTACATACACAATTGATTCAGCATGTCCCCCCGAGTTGGCGAACTTTATTGGATTTTGGGAGCCAACAGTGCGTGTCAGAAGGGTGATGGATCAGCCAGTGATAAATTGCGTCGGCGGGCAAGCCAAGCGTCCGCCAGGACACTGCTATGGATTTTATGCCCGGGCAGAAGATGGAAGGCTTCGCCAATATGTGTCAGCTGCTCCATTTCCCGCTCCGATGAGGACAGGAATTCTTACGTGTTTGCTGAAATTCCTTTTAATATTCACTCATTGCTTACGGTTGTGTAATTTGGATGGATTATGTAATAATGTTTGGTTAGGATTATCTAATAGTGCTGACTTAAGAAGCATTTAGAAAAAATTATTTTAAGACCGTCGGCGATTGAGAATTTGCAAGGATATAATGGCATATGCTAAAAAGTTCCATTAAAATTTTACATCTATTATTCATTGTTGTTGTGTAGTATCCCCTGTAGAATACAGAAAATCAAATGTTGTGGTGTTCCGAATAATATTGGCTGTGCTGATTGCCAGCCCGTAGTATATAAATCCTCTACCGAGGTATGGTCCCGACAATGCATGGCGGCTGCAGTAGCTGGGAAATCAAAGACGCGATGAGGAGTCAGCTGGACTTCAAGGCAGTTGCCACATTTCTGGTACTTTTTTTTAACGCCCTCAAAGATTTTCATAATTTTATGGTTTTCATCCTTAATCACCTATTATTAATACTAATTATTATTACTGTATTTTCCAATGTAGTTTTCCGCAGTCATAATTTCATCGCAGTTTGCCTAATAAAGTTTTCTATGTTTTCTTCTATACAACATTTAATAACAAGGTTGTTACAGCTTGAAACACAATATCCGCTTGCGGTTCATAGAACGAGGGCTTTGATGTAAAAAAAAAACAACTTATAATTTATTATTTATGGAACGAATTTTTAATAAGGTCGAGTGCTAGAACTCTGCAGATCGGTGCCACAGGTTTCGGATTCGAGCCCTGGCGGTGTCATAGATGAGTGTATTTGTTCGGATTCTTCTTTAAGCTGTAGGTCCCGTTTTCATATGACTGTAGAGCGTGAAGGAGCCAAGTCAGACTACGGTCCTACGGTACAGACCTACGGTGCTCCATCACAATAGAAGCTGTCCCCTTTCCCTTCCCTCATGTATCCATACGCGTTCGTGGGCTTTGTCCAGATGTCTGCTAAGTGGGATAAGAAATAATAACAACAATAAACAAAAACTATTCTAGTTTCGACTTTTTACTTCAATTATCATTAATTTTTAAGCATTCTATAATTTTACGTGCATTACTTGTAGTCGGTCGGAAAAAATCTTAAACTATGGAATAAATCTCATAAACTTTCTAATGGCATATCGGATACGATACTTCTTAAAAATATCACCAAAAACTTTTTCGACTTCTTACTTGAAATACGATAGATTTTAAAATATTTCTACATCTTTATACAGACAATTGATTCAGTATGTCCGCCCGAGTAGGCTAACTTTATTGGATTTTGGCAGCCAACAGTGCGTGTCAGAAGATGTGATGGATCAGCCAGTGATAAATTACGCTGCCGGGCAAGCCAAGCGTCCGTCAGGACACTGCTATGGATTTTATGCAAGGGTAGAAGATGGAAGGCTTCGCCAATATGTGTCAGCTGCTTCATTTCTCGCTCCGATGAGGACAGGAATTCTGCTTACATGTTTGCTTAAATTCCTTTTAATATTCACTCATTGCTTACGGTCGTGTAATTTAGATGGATTATGCAATAATGTTTCGGGAAGGGTTATTTAATAGTGTGTTAAGAATCATTTAGAAGGACTTAGAATCATTTAGAGGAAATTATTTTAAGATCGTTGGCGATTAAGAATTTATAAAGATATGATCTCATACAATAAAAATTTCCATCAAATTCATATATTAATTACCAAAACTAATTATTACTGTTTTTACCTTTCTTGAAATATGATAGTTTTAAAAAAATTCTGCAACTTTCTATATACAATTGATTTAATATGTCTCCCCGAGTTGGCGAACTTTTTTGGATTTTGAAACCCAAATTTAGCTGCGCAGATGAATAGGTTTATTTATAAAATTTAGAATTTAATGTAAGAACAAAACGCATAAAAGCAATCTTAAACAAACAGAGAAAGAAAAACCATCAATAAATCCTATTCAGTCAATAAATTAAGTTCATCAGTTTTTGTTCAAAACTGAAAATAGAAAACAGGTTAAATAAAAAATAAAAAAAAGCCATAAATTTCAAACAATTTTATTCGAAAAAAAAAAAGCCATAAATTTCAAACAATTTTATTCGAAAAAAAAGAACGTGAAAGAAATTTCTTTTTTTTTAAAACTATAGAATTTCAAACGATTTTTTTAAATCTCGTGAAAGAAATTAAAAAATAATGATAAATAAATAAACTATAGAATTTCAAACGATTTTTTTAAGTCTAGTGAAAGAAATTAAAAAATAATGATAAATAAATAAACTATAGAATTTCAAACGATTTTTTTAAGTCTAGTGAAAGAAAGTAAAAAATAATGATAAATAAATAAACTATAGAATTTCAAACAATTTTTTTTTTAAGTCTAGTGAAAGAAAGTAAAAAATAATGATAAATAAATAAACTATAGAATTTCAAACGATTTTTTTAAGTCTAGTGAAAGAAAGTAAAAAATAATGATAAATAAATAAACTATAGAATTTCAAACGATTTTTTAAGTCTAGTGAAAGAAAGTAAAAAATAATGATAAATAAATAAACTATAGAATTTCAAACGATTTTTTAAGTCTAGTTTAAAAAATAATGATAAATAAATAAACTATAGAATTTCAAACGATTTTTTTAAGTCTAGTGAAAGAAAGTAAAAAATAATGATAAATAAATAAACTATAGAATTTCAAACGATTTTTTTAAGTCTAGTGAAAGAAAGTAAAAAATAATGATAAATAAATAAACTATAGAATTTCAAACGATTTTTTAAGTCTAGTGAAAGAAAGTAAAAAATAATGATAAATAAATAAACTATAGAATTTCAAACGATTTTTTTAAGTCTAGTGAAAGAAAGTAAAAAATAATGATAAATAAATAAACTATAGAATTTCAAACGATTTTTTTAAGTCTAGTGAAAGAAAGTAAAAAATAATGATAAATAAATAAACTATAGAATTTCAAACGATTTTTTAAAAAGTCTAGTGAAAGAAAGTAAAAAAAAAATAATGATAAATAAATAAAAAATATAGAATTTCAAACAATTTTTTTTTTAAGTCTAGTGAAAGAAAGTAAAAAATAATGATAAATAAATAAACTATAGAATTTCAAACGATTTTTTAAAGTCTAGTGAAAGAAAGTAAAAAATAATGATAAATAAATAAACTATAGAATTTCAAACGATTTTTTTAAGTCTAGTGAAAGAAAGTAAAAAATAATGATAAATAAATAAACTATAGAATTTCAAACGATTTTTTAAGTCTAGTGAAAGAAAGTAAAAAATAATGATAAATAAATAAACTATAGAATTTCAAACGATTTTTTTAAGTCTAGTGAAAGAAAGTAAAAAATAATGATAAATAAATAAACTATAGAATTTCAAACAATTTTTTTTTTAAGTCTTGTGAAAGAAATTAAAAAATAATGATAAATAAATAAACTATAGAATTTCAAACGATTTTTTTAAACCTCGTGAAAGAAATTAAAAAATAATGATAAATAAATAAATTAAAGAATTCAAACGATTTTTTTAAAACCCCTCGAAAGAAATTAAAAAAAAAAAAAAATAAATAAAAAGCTATAGAATTCCAAACGATTTTTTTTTAAACCCCGTGAAAGAAATTTGATAAAAAAATAATAAATTAAAAAATATAGAATTTCAAAAATTTTTTATAAAAAAAGTACTCGAAAGAAAATAAAAAAACACATGAAAATAATTTAAATAGAGCAAAAAGAATAGTTTGTGGAACAAATTAAAAATAAATAAACCAATAAGAAACTTTGATAGTGGTCCAGGACATCGCTGACACACTCTTCCTAAAATAATACCCACATATTTTATGGGTTACAAGATTAGTAATAAAACAAAATAAATGAGGCCTCAATAAAGTATTAAAATATGGCTCCTTTCTGAACAAAATATGGTATGCCTCCAAAATACCTTTCAGTGACAAAAAAATTTTTAAAAAAAATATTCGACTGCCAGATTGACTCCCAAGAACCCTAAAAGAGATTTGAGCCCTACGATTAGCAAAATGTTAAGATGGTAAAATTTCTCAAAAAAATGAAACAACTCATTTGAAATTATTAAAGACATTTTTAAAATACTATTCCAATGGATGAATATTTTAGATTCGGTTTTCAATCAGATGATTTTGTTTGAAAAGGTAGGAAAACTGATATTAGAGAGTTTTTGCATACCGTATTTTGGACGTCCATTAGCTTTTTCTCCCTAGCGCGCATGCTCATAAAAACATTATTACAGATACGCATGCGCAATTTCCTATGAGCATGCGCGCTAGAGAGAAAAAGCTAACGGACGTCCAAAATACGGTATGCAAAAACTCTCTATTGTTGTTGTCGTTATATCCTCTGAAGAGTGGAAGAAAATCAAACATCGTGCTGCTCCCGAATAA
>BPLQ01004092.1:0-12500 GCA_021605075.1 Caerostris darwini
GTTGTTATTGAATTATGAGTACATTTATCAGAGGTCTTTCGCGACTGAAGCACTAAATATTTAGCAAATTCTGCTTTACCCAGGACGCAAGAGATTCGATACCATTCATTTTACCATTAAAATTTTGAATGCACATTCTATAGGAATGTAATATGGTGATTTGTAAGATCGAGCACAACGAAACGATATTCCAGCCTAAGTATTTATTGAGCTTAATTTTTGCAAAGATACTGGACTTTAACAATCATTAAATCTGGCTCTTGTGCCCTAAACCCCAAACCAACCAATTAGAGTCATCTTCTCGTGTCGACTTTGAATAGGATTCCCCATGTTTGAAATTTAGACAGGCCACTCCAACCACTTACCATTGTTTAAACCTTGAAAAAAGAGTTTATGTTTGTAAATTAAATAAATAATTGTATTCTTATACCATCAGTGGCGCAACAGCTTCATAGTAGAATAAGGCCGTCTGCCCTTGGCAGATTTCTAGAGAGGTTTGGTTTGTCGCTCTACAGTCATCTTGTGCACACTTCAGGCTGAATAGACCGGGACTTGCAGTTTAACGTGGATTCCGAACCACCAACAAACATACATGCCACCGCTAGGATTCGAACCTGAAGCTTTCGGTACCAACGGCCACAGCGCTAGCCAGTTGGCCGCGATTTCTAGACAGGAGATGTTATCTTCTTTACGGGATAGAGTTGTCAGCCCTACGCACAACGCTCTATTATCATAATAGACCAGAACCTACAATATATTGTGGATTCCGAACTACTACAAACATCCATGGCACCACCAGGATTCGAACTCGAAACCTGTGGCACCGGGAGTCAGTAAATAATCGTATAGTAAGTTAAAATAAAAATTACTATTATTTAATTGCAACTTAAATAAATAATAGTAGCTTTTTCATTGGTATCTCAGCATGAGATTTACAGTCTTCAAGAAGGGATAGATAAATAAAATCCAGAATTATAGGTTTGGTTTATTGCTCTACGGTCATTTTGTGTACACTTTGGGCTAATTAGGCCTGGTCCTACAGTTTAACGTGGATGGCGAACCACTCACAAACATATATGCCACAACCAGGATTCGAACCTGAAACCTTTGGAACCAAAGGCCACAGCGCTACCCAATTGGCAAAATTCTAGGAGAAAATACAGATGAAAATATCTTTACATTTAAATTATTTGTTAATTTAATATTGTATTAGTTAAATTGAAACTAAGCTTAATTCAAGAAAATCGCAATAAATGACAGAGAATACTAAATATAGAAGAAAATAACTTTTTCGAATAATGTTAAATAGACAGTTGTTAAAAATTAATTTGAAATTAAGCCCAATTCAAGGAAATACTGCTCAATACAGATGTTTATTCAAAGCAACATAACATAAACAGTCGTTTAAATTTAAATTGAAACTGCATCTAATTCTTGGAAAAGCGAAAGCAATAATACAGTTTAAGAGACTGTTGTCTCTTGAGACCCACCATGCAGTGAATTAAAACAATATTGGGAGAAGATAACGATTTTAAGTAGCACTAGAGGTTAATGCAGACGAAATTAATATTTATTCAAATATAATGAAAATAATTGTGTTCTGATGGCCGAGTGACTAGCGCTCTGCCGCTTGGTGCTCCAGGTTTCGGTTCGAGTCCCAGCGATGTCATGGATTTTTGGAGTGGTTCTGAATCCACTGTAAACTGTAGGTACCGGTTCGATATAACTGTTGGTTTTTGTTTGGTTTGTCACTGTACACAAGGGCTCTTGTGCACACGAAGGCTAAACAGACCCGGACCTACAGTTTTTATCGATAAATTTGATATTTTAAAAATATATTACTTATTATAAGTTTCATTGTGACACATTGCTTATGTTCCAACGCTAATTCAAAAGAGGGAATTCATTTCACTAAACAAATTTTATTATAATAGCTTAGCGCTATTTATGCAGACGCGGTAAACATCATCATCGCCATTGGCGCAACAGCCCTATGATGGGCCAAGGCCGTCTGACTACTGGCAGATTTCGAGCCAGTAGATGTTTTTCTTTTACGGAGTAGAGATGTCAGCTCTACGCCCAACGTTCTACAGTCACATGAGACCAGGACCTACGACTTAAGCGACATAGTGGTTCGAAATCCACTTTAAACAGTCGGTCCTGGTCCAATATGGCTGCAGAGCGTTGCGCGTAAGGTTGACAATTCTACCCGGTAAAAAGAAAGCATCTCTCTCGAAAACTACCAGTAGGTAGACGGCGCTTGGCCACCATGGTGCTGTTGTGCTAATGAAGAATATTGGTTTGGTTTGTCGCTCTACGGTCAATTTGTGCACTTTTGGGATAGTTAGACCGGGACCTACAACTTAACGTGGATTCTGAACCACTCACAAACATCCATGCCAACGCCAGGATTCGAACCTGAAGCCTGTGGTATCAAAGACCAGAGCGCTAGCCAATTGGCCACCAGGCCGCTGTAGATTACAGGAGCAGCAAGGTAATTTTTATACTTCCATATCTGTATACCTAGGGCCTGAATGGCTGATTGGCTAGCGCTTTGGCACCGGGTGAGATAGGTTTCGGGTTCGAGTCCTGGCGGTGCCATGGATCTTTGTAGTGGTTCGGTATCCACTTTAAACCGTAGGTCCCAATCCTAATAAGATCGTAGAGCGTTGCGGCGGCATTGTTACTCCGCGTCCGTGGCTTATCTTCAAGTTACACGCGCCCCCTGGGTAATGCAAAGTGAGTAACGTCTGTGCAGCGCTTGCCTTAAGGCATCCAAGACCAAGCTGTCTAAGTGTTTGCCAGCTGCATTAGAACAAAAATAAAATATCTGTATACCTGCAAAATCATGCAGGAGTTCGGGAATTTGGTTTATGAAAAGCTATTTTTCAAGTTGACAAAAAAAAATATTTATAAGTTCTTAAACTTTGAAGAAAAGTAAAAAGATAAAATAATTACATTTTTCCCATTAACCCTAATTCTCACCAAATCTGACTTATTGCATTATGCATTCAGTATCAATTCTGTGGCAATACCACTGATAGTTCTGACATTTACGTAAGCTGTTACCCCATTCATTGTGTTATTGTAATGCCAGGGTCAAAATGTCAGATTTGTTATGATTTTTAAGTGTTTCTTTATCAAAGTTGTTCTGTTTTGAAATTTGTGTGTGGCTATTGGACTAGGTGATCTTTTATTCGTAATAGTATTAACAAAGTCAATCAATTTTTCAACATAATCTTATTATCGGATTCAAGCAGAAAAGATATTGGAGACTAGATTAACTTTTCAGGTAAGTGAAAGTTTCTATTTCGATTTCTTTAAATTAATAATTTTTGAATAAATGGAAGTATAATTTCTAAATATAGAAGATCAAACGCGGTTCTTAATTAAAATTTTCAATCCACATTTTCCGAAACCTGAACTAAAGCATATTTTAAACATTTTCAATATTTTCTTGAAATCGATGCAACAAATGGAGCTTTGCCTTTAGATCAGTGCAAAATTTTCAGTTTCTAGGAAATCTATTTTAAAACTAATAAAATGCTTTTAAGACATCTGTGGTAAATAATGATTCCTAAACGAATTTGGATCTGGAGTAAATTAGACTTTGATAAAAATTCCTAAGATAAATATACACCATTTTTAGCAAAGCTTTAAAAATTTGTATATGGCTACAATCCATAATAACGATCAGACTTTTAAAAAGAGCACTTTGAACTTATTACAGTGTGCAAATAAAATATTAAAACTTCAGTGATTAAAAATATTGTAGGTTTTGAAACAAGTTGTGAAGAAGTTTGGAATAATCTGCCTTCTAGAAATTGAGGAAGCCTGTAAAAATGCCTCTAAATCAGGGTTGGTCAAATTGCGGCTGCCTTGAATATTTTTCCGACCCGTGAGATATATCACACTTAGAGAGTGAGATCATTTGAGATTTATCACTCTTAATTGGAGTTGTTAGAACTTTTGGTTCAATTTCCACCTGCCAATCGTTTTTTTTTTTTTTTCGAAAATGAAATTGACCAAACACACCCAAACATAACGGACGCTAACCTGCAGCACCCATTACGACGTGTAAATACCCAATTTGAGATCGATTTGCAAAAGCTAAGCGAAAGAACTGAGAAACAAATATCGCACTAGTAAAATAAGTATTTTTTAATGATTTCATTTTTTTTATTTCATTTTTAGTGTTGTATATTTCTTTACATTCATTTTAGTGTTGTATATTTCTTTACATTCATTTTAGTGTTGTATATTTCTTTACATTCATTTTAGTGTTGTATATTTCATTTTAGTGTTGTATATTTTTCTATTTCATTTTAGTGTTGTATATTTCTATTTCATTTTAGTGTTGTATATTTCTTTACATTCATTTTAGTGTTGTATATTTCTTTACATTCATTTTAGTGTTGTATATTTTTCATTCATTTTAGTGTTGTATATTTTTTATTCATTTTAGTGTTGTATATTTTCTTTACATTCATTTTAGTGTTGTATATTTCTTTACATTCATTTTAGTGTTGTATATTTCATTCATTTTACATTCATTTTTAGTGTTGTATATTTCTTTACATTCATTTTAGTGTTGTATATTTCTTTTTTACATTCATTTTATTGTTGTATATTTCTTTACATTCATTTTTAGTGTTGTATATTTCTTTACATTCATTTTAGTGCTGTATATTTCTTTACATTCATTTTAGTGCTGTATATTTCTTTACATTCATTTTAGTGTTGTATATTTCTTTACATTCATTTTAGTGCTGTATATTTCTTTACATTCATTTTAGTGTTGTATATTTCTTTACATTCATTTTAGTGTTGTATATTTCTTTACATTCATTTTAGTGTTGTATATTTCTTTACATTCATTTTAGTTTACATTTCTTTACATTCATTTTAGTGCTATATGTTTCTTTACGTTCATTTTAGTGTTGTATATTTCTTTACATTCATTTTAGTGCTGTATATTTCTTTACATTCATTTTAGTGCTGTATATTTTCTTTACATTCATTTTAGTGCTGTATATTTCTTTACATTCATTTTAGTGCTGTATATTTCTTTACATTCATTTTAGTGCTGTATATTTCTTTACATTCATTTTAGTGTATATTTCTTTACATTCATTTTAGTGTTGTATATTTCTTTACATTCATTTTAGTGCTGTATATTTCTTTACATTCATTTTAGTGTTGTATATTTCTTTACATTCATTTTAGTGTTGTATATTTCTTTTACATTTTTAGTGCTGTATATTTTCTTTACATCCCTTTTAGTGTTGTATATTTCTTTACATTCATTTTAGTGCTGTATATTTCTTTACATTCATTTTAGTGTTGTATATTTCTTTACATTTTTAGTGCTGTATATTTCTTTACATTCATTTTAGTGCTGTATATTTCTTTACATTCATTTTAGTGCTGTATATTTCTTTACATTCATTTTAGTGCTGTATATTTCTTTACATTCGTTTTAGTGCTGTATATTTCTTTACATTCGTTTTAGTGCTGTATATTTCTTTACATTCGTTTTAGTGTTGTATATTTCTTTACATTCATTTTAGTGCTGTATATTTCTTTACATTCATTTTAGTGCTGTATATTTCTTTACATTCATTTTAGTGCTGTATATTTCTTTACATTCATTTTAGTGCTGTATATTTCTTTACATTCATTTTAGTGCTGTATATTTCTTTACATTCATTTTAGTGCTGTATATTTCTTTACATTCGTTTTAGTGCTGTATATTTCTTTACATTCATTTTAGTGTTGTATATTTCTTTACATTCATTTTAGTGTTGTATATTTCTTTACATTCATTTTAGTGTTGTATATTTCTTTACATTCATTTTAGTGTTGTATATTTCTTTACATTCATTTTAGTGTTGTATATTTCTTTACAATGTGCGTTTGGTATCATAATTATTATTATATTATCTATGTTTACATGCAAGAATAATAGTAAGCACAATATTAATAAGACATTATGCTTCAATTTTTCACTCCACACAAATGCCTGTGTGTCTAATTGAATATGGGGATAACTAATTTGCGATGCATTTCAAAAGGGCCCGCAAGTTCATTTGGGTTGGCCACCCATGCTCTAAAACCTTTCTAGAATAACCAGGTTTTAACCAATTAAACATTTTGAGTTTGTGAAATATTTCTGAAAATTTCAAAAAAAATTCCTAAATTAAAAGCATTGGATAGTAATGCATCAGCAAAACCTATTTGTTTTATTTGATTTTGCAGAAAGTAGTGGAGTTGTAGTGGACACACACCACTTACGATTACAAATTGCTGATAAGAATTTCCTACTCTACTTAGAAGATTCTTACTTAGAAGATTCTCTTTCCTACTCTTCTTAGAAGATTGATGAACAGCTTCAGAAATATTTAATCAAATCATTCATAAAATTTTTTTTTCTGTTTCTGGATGTATTTTAAATATTTTTAACTTTCATGTTTTTAAAGATAAAAATAATTGCTTTAAATGTCAGGGGGACATGGTGTATATGGTTTATATATTTATATGAAATTTAAAGCATAATTTGCTGAATCAAGAATAAATTTTGTTCGTAAAAATTTGTTTTTGTGCTTTAATTTGCATTAAGCTTAAATTGTACTAGTACTTTTGTGTGTAAAAAAAAAAAAATGCCAGAATAAACTATTTCGTTATGAATCCTATAATTCTCCAAAATAAATCAGACGAGAAATAAATAAAAATAAACTTAAACTTTGATTATTTTTCAGTAAATTTTATTCAGAAAATATTATTTTTTCTGCTATTAACATCACAATAATGGGTAAATGGAAATAAAAAAAGCGTAAGAATTCCATGTCATTCCTGGAGTAGTTTTAAATAAGGGAGTCGGTCAAAAAATTTCCGACTCGCGATTCATTTTATTCATACAGACTTCCGACACTTTATGGAAATTTTACCTATTGTGATCTTTATTTATCGAATTTGAAAAATGATTTTCTTGACCTTATTTATCTACAAAAGCAAATTTTCTTTACACAATATTTTTGGTACTTACGTATTAACGATACCTTGGCGACCGACTTGGCGGTTTTTAAGTGTCGCCAATCTAACAGCTACAGATTTGTCGGTTTTAAGTGGCGCCAATCTAACAGCTGCAGATTTGTTGAGTTTTGACGCCATTTTGTAGTGCTACTAAAATGCGTATTTGGGATTTGCCAGAAACAGAACAAGATGCAATTTTATTTTTTCAGGAGCGAAATATTTTACCAAAACAACGAAAATGTCCCAATTCCCATGACATGAAACTTTATTTTGGTTAACGTAAGTTTTGGAAATACAATTTCAGTCAGTGTGCTTATCGTGTGGGACTTAGAAAAGAAAACTGATTTGAGGGAAGCAGAATTCCATTTTGTACAGCTTTGAGATTCATATACTGCTGGTGCGAGGAGTTATCGTCGAATTTTGAAAGCGTTTTGATTTTAAATGAAGTGTTTTATATATTTTATTATTTGGAACAAAAATTTTAAGTGTAGATTGGCGCCACTTAAAAACCGCCAAATCTGTAGCTGCGGTTGGCGCGTGGGCTCTTTATTGGCACAGTCGTCTCCAAGGTATCGTTAATACGTAAGTACCACACTTTTTACAGCTATAAGGTATAATATTTGTAGGAACTAAAAAGACATCCTTGTATTCCAAATTTGTTTACAAATAATATATGTTTAATAAAAATAACAGTACTTATTTAACGAGCCTCAAACGATTAAAGAATAGACCAAGAAATACAAGAGAAAATTTTATATTTTAATCACAAAGAAGCTATATTTGCAATACATTCTGCCAACGGCCGTACCGTGGTGAATATACCGGTTCTCGTTAGATCACCGAAGTCAAGCATCATTGGGCGCGGTCAGTACTTGGGTGGGCGACCACCTGGGAACACCGCGTGCCGTTGGCAAATTTGGGACCTGAATGGCCGAGTGTCTAGCGCTCTGGCGCTCGGTGCCACAGGTTTCGGTTTCGAATCCCGGCGGCGCCATGGATGTTTGTAGTGGTTCGGAATCCACTTTAAGCCGTAGGTCCCGGTCTCCTATGACTGTAAGAGCGTCACGGAGCAAAAGTCAGGCTTCTACCTACGGGTGCTCCATCACAACAGAAGCTGCTTCCTTCCCCTTCAATCATGAGCACGTATGGGCTCGTGGGCTTGGCCAGCCAAGTGGGATAAGAAACAACAACACATTGTTTTTTACTTCATTATAGAATGGCCTTTTTATAATATTCTTTCTTTTTTAATCCAAGATAGTTTTTTATAAGCATCTGTGCAGAAAAAAGTTTTGGGCATAAAAAATATTTGGCGTGCTAATAAATTTTATCTTCCAATGACATAATAAGTGGTTCTTTCATTGTAGTATAAATTGAATTCAATTGTCTCCTTAACATTTAATTTTAACCTCAATTTCTAGAATCTGAAGTTGGATTTTGAAACCAACTCCTTCCACTCGACACTGACAACCACCTGTAGTTCTAACTTTATTTCAAAAGGCTGTGTCCTAGAGTATGCGGCTTCGATGGCGGATTTTCCAAGTGAATTGCTAATGTAAAAAAAAAAAAAAGTTATTCACACGATGTATGCAATTTAATAATTAATTGCATACTATCATTAAATGAATTAACATGTGAACCAGTAGTCAAATTAGCCGGTATAATTCGACCCTAGAAAGAAACTAAGATTTTAGGACCTCCTTCAAATTCAAGGACAAATTTATTTAGATATTAATTCAAATGAATCAAAGAGAATTTTTTTTTTTGAAATTGCTGTCATATTTTATCCTTTCAATTTAATATCTTGTATTTTTTTTTCTTTCTAATGCAGCTGGCAAACACTTAGACAGCTTGGTCTTGGATGCTTTAAGGCAAGCGCTGCACAGTCGTTACTCACTTTGCATTACCCAGGAGGCGCGTGTAACTTGAAGATAAGCATCGGACGCGGAGTAGCAAAGTCCCCGCAATGCTCTACGATCCTATTAGACCGGGATCTACGTTTTAAAGTGGATTCCGAACCCCTACAAACATCCATGGCACCGCCGGGATTCGAACCCGAAACCCGTGGTACCGAGCGCCAGATATATCTTGTATTTAGTAGCAAATTTAATTGGGGTCCACTTTTTTTAAAGAGTTTGGAGGTGAATACATAAAAACTTCCAAAATTCCTTACTAAATTAAATTACAGTGTTAAACAGTCTTGTTACAGCGATACTTAAAGTCACGATCGACATTTGATGCGGGATTTTCTCATTGCAAGCAGCTAATGAGAGGATGAAGGAATTCATTATTATTGTTAAAAAAAACTAAATTGGCGCTCATTAAACAGATTTCATTTACTCCTTTAATATTTAATGGGGCACTGCTATTTTAAAGATTATACAAAATTTTAAGAAATTTATTGATTATTGATGGAATAGGATTGTTCGCTTAGACAGACGCTACTGTTATTCTGATTTGGCTAATTTCTCATCCTCATAAGAGGAAATAATATGTAGCTTACTGAATATTGAAATATTAGATGTAATCATCTTTGGCAAGATCTGATGAGGCCCATTTGGATATATCTCAGCGGAAGATTCTAAGGACTATTTGGAGATATTAGGGAAAGTGATTGTTGGAGAAGACGGTACAACGCAGAAATTTATAAATGCTATAAAAACCCAGATATTATAAAATTTATTAAGATCAATAAGATCAAACTGGGATGCTCATGCATGTAGAGTGAATGATTTAAACCCTGTAAAAAGGCTCGTTTAGACAATGCCACAGGGTCAAATAGGAAGAGGACGACCCATGTCGCAATGTATAAACGCAGTTGAGAAAGGTTTTGCTGTACTAAAGGTTAAGAATTGGAGGACCATTTTCACCCAGAGCAAGGCATGGAAATCTCTCCAAAGGAAAGCCTTGGCCCACTCTGGGCTGTCGTGATATTGATGGTGATGATGATATAATCCTAAGATAAATGCGTTCATGTGTTAACCAGAGCAATCCAGTAAATAGTGCAGGATCCTATAGCAGTAGTTCCAATACTTATTTGTTTTTCTATCTGAAAAAAAAATCATGCAGAACCAATTCCCTGTCAAAATATATTCTTTCAAACGAGCGGAAAGAAAAATATAGTTAAAAATTTATATTCTTTTATGCATCTATATGTCTACATAAATTTGGAAACAATAAAAAAAAACGATGCAATTAAAACACAATAAAAGTTTATTTAACTTATTTAAATTATTTTTTAATTAGTAATATTAGTATCAGGCACAGAAAAATAAAAAACAATATTAAAATACAAATTGCAAATTACTTTAAAAATGACCCTTAAGACAAGGATGAATCCGGTAGATTGCTATGGATGAATTGATTCTAGATTCATTTGGCGGTGACATGTATGTTTATGAGTGGTTCGGAATTCACGTTAAACTGTAGGTCGCGGACTAATTAACCAAAAGTGTGCCCAAAAGGACCGTAGAGCGGCAAACCAAATGAAACCTTATTATTTTTTTTATCATCAACAATATTAAATCACTTCAATTTGTTATTTACAGTCGAATACTTTCTTCTTAACACATTTTGACCGCAGTAATGCTATATTTCACGCAAAGTGATGTAAATGCATTTATAAACTTTTGTATTACAATCCATAATATGGGTGGGGCTGAAGGGCCGAGTGGCTAGCGCTCCTGCGCTCAGTACCACAGGTTTCGGGTTTGAGTCCCGGGGCTGCCATGAATTTTTGTAGTGATTCGGAATCCAGTTTAAACTGTAAATTCCGGTCTAATAGGATTGTAGAGCGTTGCGGGCGCATTGATATTCCACGTCCATATCTTATTTTCAAGTTACACGCGCCCCCTGGGTAGTGCAAAGTGAGTAACGTGTGTGCAGCGCTTGCCTTAAGGCATCCAAGACAGCTGTCTAAGTGTTTGCTGTGCATTAGGGAAAAAATCCATAATACAAGATTAACTGTAATGTCCGCTTTTTCAATCAGAACTTTTGGTAGACATCTTTGAATTGTCAATGAATAGTTTTTCTAAATTTTCCTATCAGAATTCGCGAATTTGCAATGATAATTTCGGTTTTTTTCTTTTATGGTGGGTCTGACATTTACTGGCCCATTTTGATATGATGTTGACGAAAGGAGAAAAAATAGTTTAAATAGTTCTCTGCTAGCTCAAAAATATGGCCAAGCATTTTATGTCTCTTGTCTATTTTACAGACTTACACTCAGTCTGACGATATTTAACTTTATGATATTAACGATATATGACGATATTATGAGTTGACACATATAATTAAATATGATCCTGTAGATAAAATTATAGGATTTTATAAAAAAGAAAAAAATTTAATATTTAGCATTTATAAATCGACCTTTGATTGTACTTTTCGTATTTTGTCTATGTGACGTATAGATAGTTGCATAGTTTTTTTTTTTTTAATTCTAATGAAAACCTATATTTACTAACAAAGTAGGGCCCAATGTCATTATATAAATTTAAACAATTGGAAACTATTCTAGTAAATGAAATTAATTTTATCATTTTCGTTTTATTTCTTTAACCTTAATATTTGTTACAAAAAGGAAATTATTTTTCACTAAAAATTGTTTCTGATATGTTAAATTTGTACTTTATGATTTTTTAAAAATTTTCTTATGAATTATATTTGATTTTAAATCAAAATTTTATACGCTTTTATAAAACTAAACATTCCTATTAATGTTTAGAATAATCGATACTTATTTTTTAAAATATTAAAAAAATGAAAAATGCTGTTTTTAATTCAGAGCAATAAATAAAAAAGAAAATAATTCTTTACAATAGTCCGTCAGAATACATAAAACATAAAATATTAAAAAATTATAAATAAATAAAGTTATATTTATTGAAAAAATTATTTTTATCTAAAATGTTTTCAATTATAAACACTGAAATATACCGAATCGAATATAATGCATATGTATGTAATTTTCTATGTAATATTGAATTTCTTTTAAAATAATAATTGATGGATTCATCCCTGGATTGCAAAATGTCATATAAAAAAATATATTTAAGTACTAAAGATTTATTTAAACACTTTGGGGAAATCGTAAGTCTGTTTTCCAGCATTTCATTTAATAATATCTAATACGCCATTTTGTCTTTTGGGAAAGGGTTGCTATTGAATAATTTTATATATTAATTATCATATGAATAATAATAAAATTGAGCTGTCTTTGAAGTAACCGATCAGAGCTGTCTTTGAAGTAACCGATCAGAGCTGTCTTTGAAGTAACCGATTTCTAACGTTGCGTCACTGGGGTACCAAAATGCAGCTCGAATTTCTGCCGCAGACACAGTACGATGTGCCACAGCTATACGCCGAATACGGCGGTCTTCACTCTCAGTTGTCCCTTGACCACTGCTCCCAACAATTATGTTCAGTGGACACATTCCGGCCAAGTCTTTCTGCAATATCGCGGAAAATAA
>BPLQ01004092.1:17500-54003 GCA_021605075.1 Caerostris darwini
TCATATTTTTAATCTAAAATACACATATGAATTACAAGCGATTTTTATATATTTTACATATTTCATTTATTTATAATACAAACAATTTAATTAATGTAAGCAAAAACAAACAATATAACTAAGCAAATTTTGTGCTCTTAAGTATACCCTATGAGTGGTTTTAAATCATTTTTTTTTTTAATTTTAAGTAAAGAAATTAAATAACTAGTATACAAATTGCAAAAAAAAATAAATAAATAAAATAAAATAATTTTGATTTAAATCATTGGAAAATAAAACTAATAGAAAAACTTTTATTATCCATAAAATCTATAAATACAGAAAAAAACTAATATTTTAATAAATAAAATTTAAGTAGATTTTTAGATTATCTTGAAATACAGATAAAAAGAGTAAATGTAATATTACCTACTAATAATGAACTATTATAATTTTACCTTTAGGGATGTTGATATATAAAGTCAAGAATATATAGTAAGCCATATAAAATCTTTAGAAAGAATGGTGTATGGTTCATATAACCATATTGAAACAAGGCATATGATAATTAATAATTAACTAATATAAAATATTTAAATTATACATCATAATAAACTTAAAATATAACATAGCGCTATTTGTGGTTAGATAAATATTTGAATCAATTCAAAATAGAAATAGTATTTTAATCAGAAATTATAACTGTTATAAATACGTTAAATATTACTCATAAGCAATATTTATCATAAAATGCAATAGGTAACTTGTGTTAATACCATAGCAAATTTTAATAAGAGCTCTCGATCTCAAGAAATGCAACACATTGACTGCACTCTATAACTTATCACGAAGTTGAAAATTGGCTGCAGAAAGTTGCTTTGCATTGGCTTGCAACAATGTGCGTATGCATATTATACTGAAGACAATACAAATATCTTCATTATAAAAATCTTTCATTATCACAAATACTAAAAAGAAAGTAATTCGGATTGTATTTTTATAAATAAACAGTAAAAATATTGAGGAATCTTAAATTGAAACCTTTAAAAATTCAATAATCCAAAAAAAAAAAAAAAAAATTTTTTTTCTTCTATTTTGTAAAACTGCAGTCAATGTGTTTAAGTAAAGGAATCTAATGGTACATTAGGAAATACAGTATCAATGATACCACAGATATTTTAATCGTATTGAAGTCAAATATTTCAATGAATTCATGTCGATTAATATGATACATGCAGAAACGGTTAAGCATTTGCTTTGTAAATTGAGTAAATATAAGCAAAGCCAGCAAGTACAAATAAGTACTATCAATTCTCCATTAGTTGCTGAGAAAGCACTGTCCAGGTTACTAATTACACATGACTTTCAGGATTATTATTACTCTTATTCAGAGTAGAATCTCCCCCAGAAGACCGAATCAGAGTGTTGTTCTGCTGCATGGCTTGGTTGTCACTCTGGGTGCTTCGGTTCGAAACCAGGGCTGACCCCGCTTTGGCAATGACCCAACTCATACGGACCATCTCGCGGCGTATGTTGCTGTTGAGCCATCCATACAGAATGGGATTGGTCACAGAAGAAGACATCGCCGCCATGTGGCAAATGGCAAAGGCCAGATACAGAGCCTTCGCACTCATGATGTTGGGATGGAACTCGGCAAGAAGATTCAGGCCATTCCACGGCAACCAGCTGATGGTGAACACCACGGAAATGTTCAGCAACACCATGGTGGCTCTGGTGTTGCGTCTCAGATCTCTCTTCAGTCGTTCATGGTTGACAGAAGTCCCCTCGCTTTGTTGGTATCCCTTGTTCTGGTCTTGCACACTGTCCGTGCGGAAGATTCTGGCATTTAGGTGAGATCGTATGTTCATGTGGGTTATCAGGAGTGCCAGAGTTGGAATTGCGAATTGCAGCACGAGGATCATCACAGTGTACATACCCTTGAACAATGGACTCGGCCACAGCTCTACGCATTTGTAGTATATGTGCAATCCGGGCAGCCCCACCGGGACTGTGCCTTGGAATATGCAAATGGGGATGGACAGCAGGAATGATGTTATCCAGATCAAAAGTGCGTTGATGAACATTTCCTTCTTGCCACCCTTTGGGTGCTGAGGATTGAAGTGGACGATGGTGTTGTAGCGGTCGACAGCTATGGCGAGAACCGTGCCGGCAGACACGAAGATGGTCGAGGCCTGCACAAAAGGAACCAGCTTGCAGAGGAAAGCTCCCAGAAACCAACTTCTTCGTATAATCACCAGCAAGGTGAAGGGCATGCAAAATACACATAGTATAATGTCGGAGATATTGAGGTTGATTACCAGAAGATTCCTAGAAGATCTGCAAAATTAAAATAAATTAGCATTAGTAAAATTTATACTTCTTTAATAAAAAATATTTAAAACACTTGAAACCGGGACAAAATAAATTTAAGAGAATTTAAGAGAAACTTAATTCTAAATGGAAAATTATATTTCTCGCACTGAAAATTAAGCAAGATTTAAAACTTGCTTTAATAAGTATTTATTAAAGTAATTTTTAAATCTTTAAAAATTGAATTTAATTATAAGCAAAAATTTTGTAAAAACTTACATTCTAAAATATCTTTTTTTTTTTTATTATTTTTTTTAAGTACTTATTTTAACAAAAAAAGCTTATTTAGGCAGTAAGAAAAGTATTAAAATAATTAATCTCGGCTTTATTAAAGCATTTAAGAAAACGGTTCCATCCTTTGCAATTTTGTAATTCCAAATACTTTATTTTTTTTCACCAAACAATACTAACTTAAAAAAAATATGATTTTAATAAATAAACCCTACATGTTAGTGAAGCTAACACTACATGTTTCACTATACAACAATAATTTATTTTAAAATTTGTTATAGTGCTATAATTATTTAAAATAATAAAAATTAATCACATAATAAGAAACATATATCGTTGTAATATGTTCTATCTGTGATATAATACCAATAACTAAAATATTCCAAAATATTATTAAATGCTTAAATAATTTATATCATACTTCAATTTAAATGTGTTTCAATAACTTAGAAAAAGATTATTCCGTTTGTTTTACAATGCACAGTTCAGAGTAATAATATTATGAATATCAGAGATATATGATTAAAATATATATCTCTGACATTCATATTATTATTATTATTATTATTATTATTATGAAATATGTATAACAATTTCGAAATAATAAATTTCAAAGAATTATATATAATTTTCTGTACAAAATGACTATTTGAATATTTTTTTCTTTAGTTTTCTCCAGTGTGTAGTATCACACGGGCTTACACTGAAGTGACAAAAGTCATGGGATACCTCTTAATATCGTGTCGGCCCTCCTTTCGCCCGGCGAAGTGCAGCAACTCGACGTGGCATGGACTCAACAAGTCGTTGGAAGTCTTCTGCAGGAATATTGAGCCATGCTGTCTCGATAGACGTCCATAATTGTGAAAGCGTTGATGGTGCAGGATTTTGGGCACGAACAGACCTCTCGATGATGTCCCATAAATGCTCGATGGGATTCATGTCGGGCGATCTAGGTGGCCAGATCATTCGTTGGAATTGTCCAGAATGTTCTTCAAAACAATCGCGAACAGTTGTGGCCCGGTGACATGGCGCATTGTCATCCATAAAAATCCCATCGTTGTTTGGGTACATGAAGTCCATGAATGGCTGCAAGTGATCTCCAATTAGCTGAACATAAGCATTTCCAGTCAATGTTCGGTCCAGAGGACCAAGTCCATGCCATGAAAAAACAGCCCACACCATTACGGAGCCACCACCAGCTTGAACAGTGCCTTGCTGACAGTTTGGGTCCATGGCTTCGTGGGGTCTGCGCCACACTCGAACCCTACCATCAGCTCTTACCAACTGAAATCGTGACTCATCGGACCAGGCCACGGTTTTCCATTCATCTAGGGACCAACCGATATGCTCACGTGTCCACGAGAGTCGCTGCAAGCGATGTCGTTCTGTCAGTAAAGGCACTCGAGTCGGTCTTCTGCTGGAATAGCCCAAGAAAGCCAAATTTCTCCGCACAGTTCTAACAGACAAGTCCCTTGTACGTCCCACATTGATTTCTGCGGTTAGTTGACGCAGTGTTGCTTGTCTGTTAGAATTTACGACTCTTTGCAGACGTCGCCGGTCTCGGTCGTTAAGTGCAGGCGGTCGACCACTGCGCTGTCCATGGTGGGATGTTATGCCTGAAATTTCATACTCTCGGCACACTCTTGACACAGTGGATCTGGGAATGTTGAATTCCCTAACGATTTCCGAAATGGCATGACCCATGCGTCTAGCTCCAACTAACATTCCGCGTTCAAAGTCTGTTAATTCCCGTCGTGCGGTCATCATCACGTCAAAACCTCTTCACATGAATAACTTGAACAGAAATGAAAGCTCTGCGAAAGCACTGCGCATTTATACCTGTTCTACGCGATGCTACTGCCATCTGAAAATTTGCATATTGCTATCCCATGACTTTTGTCACTTCAGTGTATTTCGCTACCTTCAACGTGAAGAAAACTAACGTTGTCATTCATATAATATGCAACCTGAAACCAATTGCTTCATTGGTTTCCGTAAAATAAGCAATATAATGCTTAATGCAACTCAACAATGAAAGATAAATGTTGGATGCATGCAGATAGCTAAATAATTTATTTGAGTGGCAATGACGGCTTGCTTCATGTTGTAGGTAATGAAACAAGTTCGTCTGCTAAAGACTTTAGAACTCAATATATATTTTGTCATAAAATTCAATGAATAAGTATATTAAGTGAAATTTTTAAAGCGGCAAGCATTACTGAAAAAATTATTCGAGATTACCAATTAGAAATAATAAAAAATATATAAATATTTAGAATTATTATATATTTAATAATATTTTATATAATCTTGCTAAAATATATTAGAAATAAAGAAAATTAAAAATTTAATATTTTTAAAATAATAAAAAAAATTAGCAAAAATTATTTGAGAAAATTAACATTTAGATTCTATAGATTGCTCCGTTAATTTAATCTAAATGCATTATATTTATGAAATTATTTGTTTCTTTCCATAAAAAAAATATTACGTGTATACATATTATTTTTTATTGGAAAGAAACAAATAATTCATTACAAATACAAAAAAATTGCTATAAATATATGGTGTGCAAAATTCATTATTTATTTGAAAGTTCTAAATGCAAAAGAAGGTAAATAACTGCCTTCACTCTCTGTGATTTTTAAACCATCTTTGATTATTAACTTAATTGAAACTTCAAAGTAAAGTTAATGTGTTTAAATGTGTTCAGAACATTCGTATATACAGAAAAAAATTTACTTTCAAGCGAAAATTTCCTTGGATAAAAAAAACTGCATTCGAAACTTACGCATTCGTTCTTTTCAAAGCACTTCCTGAAATTACTTTCTGAAGGAAAAAAAATCCCCATGGATCTGCGCCTCCACGGAATAGTGTTCTGCTTTCTTTGCTCGAAGTTTGAACTTGCTTACTCCGATTTCGAACTCACTCACAGAGATAAAGAAAGAGTAAACAGTAAAAAAGATTCCTAGAAGTGTCAAAGTACATTCTCCGACTCAATCTATTGGAATCAATCTTCTAAATGTTTTCCGAGATAAAAAAAAGAAATTATCGATAATCGACATTTATGGCATAAGTATTATGAGTTGTATTATTTTCCAATTTATTTATGAGGTCTTTTGTTGTATTCCCATTTCCTTTTAGTTATCTGACCATGATTTTTGTTTTTTAAATTAACTTTTAAAAGATACTGATAATAAATAGATTTATGTCATGATAAATTTATGACATAACTCATAATACTATTAGTTGTATTATTTTCCAATTTATGAATAAGGTCTGTTGTTATCATTACGTTTGCTTTTAGTTATCCGGCTATGATTTTTATATTTTTAACTAAATTTTAGAAGATACAAATACTTAAATTTTAGAATAATTCTGATTATTCTATTAATAAATTTATGACATATGTATTATTGGCTCCCGTAAAATAGGCTAGAGAATGCTTCGTGTAACTGAACCATGAAGGATAAACGTTGGATGCGCGCTCAGCGTTAAATTAGTTATTTGAATGGCAACGACAGTTTGCTTAACGTTGTATCTAATGAAACAAGCACGCCTGTTAAAGCCTTTAGAATAAATTTTTTTTTGTCATATAATTCAACGAATCAGTATAAGTTTTTGAAATAATTAAGACGCCAAACAATACTGAAATATTTTTAACACAAAAATTATTTGACAAAATTAACATTTAGATTTAATAAATATATATTTAATTTAGTTGCGTAAAATTCAAACATTTATAAACTAACATATATTTATGAAATTATGAAATTATTTCTTTCCATAAAAAATAATATATATATATATATATATATATATATATAATTATTATTATTTAAGTAATGAAATTATTTATTTTTTCCAAACAAGAACAAAATGCAAAATTCATTATTGATTTGAAAGTTCGAAATTCAAAAAGGAGGTAAATAACTGCCGGCACTCTGCGATTTTTAAACCATCTTTGACTGTTAATTCAATTGGAACTTCAAAGTAAACTTAATGACTTTAAATGTGTTTAGGACATCGTATATACAAAAAATTCTTTCAAGAGAAAATTTCTTTCTATAAAAAAAAAAAAAACTGCTTTCGAAACTTATGTATTCGTTCCCTTCAAAGCACTTCCTGAAATTACTTTCCGAAGTAAAAAAATTCCCATGAATCTCCGCCTTCACGGAATAGTGTTCCGCTTTCTTTGAGTTGAAGTTTGAACTTGCTTACTCCTATTTCGAACTCACTGATAGACATAAAGAGAGGGTAAATAGAAAAAGATTCCTAAAAGTGTCAAAGTACATTCTCCGACTCAATCTATTGGAATCAATCTTCTAAAAGTTTTCCGAGGGCAAAAAAAAAAGTAATTATCGATAATCGGCATTTATGGCATAAGTATTATGATTTTTGTTATTTTCTGATTTTTTTATAAGGTCGCTTGTTGTCTTCGGGTTTCCTTTTAATTATCTGGTTAGGATTTTTACATTTTAAATTAAATTTTAGAAGATACAGATAATAAACGCAGATTTATTTTGTCATAATAAATTCATGACTTAATTATTCTGTGTTTTATTATTTTCCGACTTATTTATAAGGTCTTTTGTTACTTTCACGTTTCCTTTTAATTATCTGAATATGATTTTTATATTTTAAATTAAATTTTAGGAAACACGGATACATTTTTTAATACAATAGTCACAAAAATTCTAAATTTTATGTCACAAATATCACAAGTTTTACAACTTATGGGGTTTTCACGTTTCCATTTAGTTATCGGGCTAGTAATTTTTATATTTTAGACGATACAGGTACATAAATTTTAGAATTGTTCTGATTATTGTATTAATAAATTTATGACATAAGTATTATGAGTTTTATTATTTATTTAAAAGGTCTGATGTTATCTTCACTTTTCCTTTTAGTTGGTTATCATTTTTATATTTTAAATTAAATTTTTCATATTTCCAATCTATACTTGTTAAGAGTATGTTTAATCGATGCTTATTTTATTAATAAATCAATGTAATAAATAATCAATTAAGTGCTGAATTTTAATCTCAGCTAATTTAAATTAAGGTAATGGAACTTTTCCAAAACAATTCTTTCTTGACATAGCAATGTGATATTTTAGAGGTTTAATAACATTACTTGTTTAATTTATAACTATAAGATACTCATTTGTGATATTGGCTTTTCAAGACTTGTACAGGTTTATTTGTAAGCTAAATGGGATCAATTTGAAATGAAACATCGTTCGGAAAATCCGTAAAATAACGTAAAACCCCTTTGGAGTTTTTATCTATCTATTAATTTTTGTTATACATGACCAAATAGTTTTTCATGCTTTGACTCAAGATGAGAAGGAAAAAACGTTTTTAAGGAGCTTCAAAGGACTTGGCTTTGATCTAGTTTTAATAAAAAGAAATATCAATTTTTCTATATTGATTCATCTAATCTTTTAAAATACTTCTTCTGTTTTTGAAATATAGAATTTTCTTTGAGATATATTTTGGTATTTTATGAATTAAAGTGTATTTAGAGAAAATAATTTTAATATTAAAAGAAAAAAATATTTCATATTTAATATAAAATATCTTAAAGAGAAAAAAATGAATAATTAAATTGTTATTTAATATTAAAATATGTTTAATTAATAGAAATTTTTTTAAAAAATCATTTTTGAGAAGGTTGCTGGTATAAGTTTTGCTCTTACATTAAATTCTAAATTTAATGTGTAAACTGTATATAAGTCCATACAATTATTTTTTTTTAATTTAATGGCATTTTCTTTCTGTCCCAAAAGGATTCAGAAAAATCTTTACCCCTATAAAACAAATATTGCACGCTTCTTTGTGAATTAGTATCGACCAAATCGCAAAATAGGGGCCGTTGGCATTTAGCGATTTTTTTTGTGGAGGTAAGTCGCCCATTGTGGTAACCCAGGACTCGTTATCTATTTTGCAATTCACTACACTTTCGATCGCAACCCGATACTTGGCGCACTTTGGCGAAAAGTGTTTTTGATGTCAAAACTCAACGGTCCCTATTCTGTGTTTTTACCTAAACATCATAAAACAAATAACTATGCTTTGTGTGGACCTGAGTAAGTAATTAAGTTGCATAGATATTGAGTGCCTAATTTTTATTTTTGATAAGCGAAATCTATTTTTAAAAGTTTTCTAAATTGTTTTCAGTACAAATTAACTAAGTATCTTTTTATAGAAAGAAAGAAAACAATAACTTCAATATTTCTATATGTACTTATTTTCTTATATTTTTCATCGATGTTATGTCTAGATATTTCAAAGTAGATTAAAATGATAAACCATTTTTTATTATATAAATTCATAAAACTGCTACTATATTAAGCTGAATAAGAATTGTATTGTGCAGATAATGCAGCTGGATTATAACTGGGTTTGACTGTGATGAGACTTGATACACAGGTTTGGGAACTCCCAGTTTTATTTACGCACGCACAAACACCACACATATTCACGTGTAAAAAACAAACAATATTTAACGCATTTAAAGACATATAATTACAGATTCGTGAAAGGAATCCACTTCTAAGCAAAAATCCGATACCAAGTACGCGCGGAATCGTCGAAATATATATCCTCTCCGGGTGAGAGTCTGTAGGCCAACTGGCCATTTCTTCTGATCGTCCCACTCGTTAATGCGTAGGAGGTAGTAGAGTTACAAAATGAAATATATTAGGATACTAACAAAAGACAAATTAAAAAATAAACAAAAGTGCGGTATAATGGATTATTTGTGTTGAAAAAAATATAAATTAAAATAGCTGGTTATGTAGAATATTTTTTTAGTTACCTTATTTTGGTGTTTGCAAGAATGACGCTGCATACTAACAAGTTGCAACACAATCCCATCACCATCAGTATCGCATAGCAAGTGACGATGATGGTCTCTGTGTGGGAACCGAAGATCTTGTCGTTGGCAAAGTGCTCCTCCAGCACGTCCAGGGCCTGGGCGAAGCTGAAGTTGAAGGTGAAGTTGAATTCGGTGCCGTTCACAGGAAACATGAAGCTGGGCATGGTGTTGCTGGTGGATCTCTAGATGACTTCTTCTAGAACCGATTGAAGAATGTGCAATTCATGGACAAACATTTTTGGAAGTTTAATGGAATTTATTCCCAAAGGCTGCAAATTTCTGAAAGAAAAAATAATTTGTTATAATAAATTAAATAAAACACTTAAACTCAAAATATATATAGAATTTAAAATATAGAAACCACGAAAAGGTAAATTAATATTTTGGGATAAACTGACAAGATTTAAATATTAATTAATTTATTCTTTTTTTATTAATTAATGCATTTATACAAGAGCCTGGATGGCCGAGTGACTAGCGCTGTGGCACTCGTGTCACTGGTTATGGTTCGAGTCCTGGCGGTGCCATGGATGTTTGTACTGATTCTGAATCCACTTTAAGCCGTAGGTCCCGATCAATGTGGCTTGGGCTACTTTAAACCTTAGGTCCCGGTTTCATATGACCGTAGAGCGTCACAGAGCCCCATCAGACTTCTCACCCACATCATTCTCAAACTGTAAAGGGGCAACTCAGTTCTAGGCACAATGATGTGGTGTAGTAGTAGTCAATGTGGCTGCAGGACGTAGGGCAGGCAGCCCTATTCCGTAAAAAGACAACGTCACGTAGCCAAGTCAGACTTCTACCTACAGATATTTCCTCACAACAGAAACTGCCTCTCTTTCCCTCCTTCCATAGGACCACACAGGTTCTTGATCTAGATGTTGCTGTGTACCAAGTGGGATAAGAAACATTTATGCATTATTTAAATTAATATAACTCATTGATTTTAATGTTATTTTGATAAAGAAACTTAAAAAAATTTTAAAGTGTAGGTTAATTCAAACTGTCCCAAATAATTGATTTTGAATTAATTTCATCTTACTGCTTTTATAAACTACCCAACTATAGTAATAAATATTTCTATCCGTTTAAGGATTAACTAATGAAATTTTATTGATCTTTAACACACGTATTGAATGTATAAGAAGATAAATATTAATATGGATATAGTTTAAATTTTTTTCTTTTTTTCTTTTAAACATTTATAAAACTAAAAAAAAAATATGAAAAAGTGAAATAATTTATGCTATATTAAACTTCCTTTGTATTCTTATCATTAAACATGAAAAAGTTGTTGCGGATTTTTTTTAATTATGAAAAGAGAATTATAATGTATTCACAAAAAAATTAAAAATTCATGCCACTTTTTTTAACTGAAAGCTAAGGTATAATTTTGAAACCTGAAAAACAATTTTTTTAAGTATCATTAAGGAAAACTTTATTTGGAATTTAAATCGTCTCAGCTCTATCGCATGGGATTTTAATAATATACGGGAATAATATAAAAATCATGCAAAATAATTGTTTTAAACTGATTGGGATTAATTTATAATTTTGAATTGCAAAAAAAAAATTTGTTAATAATATGTAAGTAAATTATTTCCGTAAAAATAATAAATCTTAGTTTGCAATGAAAAAGATTTTGAGTGTAAGAATTGAAGATAATTCCATTAAAATGTTGATATAAGTTTTAGAAACACCCACTGGCGACTTAGTAGTAATGTGCATAAGTACATTAAGTAACCACGAGGGCTCAACTCCGTGGGCGACAGTTGCACACACTGAATTCATTAACGAGAGGATTCCGTAGAGGGTGTTTTACAGACTGTTTCCCTATCTTCCTGTTCATTGGCGCAGCAGTTCCATGGTGGGCCAAAGCCGTCTGCCTACTGGAAAATTCTCAGACGAGATGTTTTAAATTTTGCGCGTTAAGGTTGTCAGCCTTACGCCTACCAGCCTTAATAGAGCGAGACCTACAGTTTAAAGTGGATTCCGAACCCCTACAGACATCCATGGCCAGGTGAGACTCACTCCCTGTGGCCCCGAGAGCTAGTCACTCGACTATCAGGCCCCTTGCTTCCCTATACGAAGTGAAAATATCGCTATAAGGATTGCAATTCTTGTTAGCACCAGATATTATAAAACGATCAAACACAAAAATAAGTTCATAGCGGATATATTGCCCTTTAAGATCATATAGTTTTTGCATTCGTATTGTATATCAGGCAGTTTAAAAGTTCCAATGCAATCAGCCCCATTACTAAGAAAACATTGCTTTCAATCGTTTCATTGTTCTGGGAGGTGGTAAGTGATTCATAATTGCTCTCCATAGATCGTACAAAACAGACTGTATAAGGTTTAGATCTGGTTATCATTAAGAATAATCATCTGAATGACAGGCGTTTTTCAGATATTAGCTGACAATGATCCTTATATAAACGTGCGCTGTCCATTGAAATCAAATCATTACCAAATATACTATTGACGGCGGAGTGGAAGTGTTACGGATTGTTTTCCTATACGAAACAAAAAATATCCCTACAAAAATTGCAAGATTTTCTAGCACCAGATGTTATAAAACAATCAGACACGAAAATGGGTTAATAGCTGGTATATTGCCCTTCAAAAGTTATATAGTTTTGCGCAATGTAAAATAATCTGTTCCATTACTTAAAGAACATTGTTTTCAGTCTTTGAATAGTTCTGAGAGGTGGTAAGTGATTCATAATTGTCATCCATATGCCGTGCCAAACAGATTATATAAGGTTTCGATCTGGTTATCAGGCTGATTATTCTATATGATGACAGAATTTTAAAGATATCGGCTCACCTGATGGTCCCTATATAGATGTGTGTTGTCTATTGAAATAAAATCATTACTAATTGCATTCATGTAAAAAACAAACAGACGAAAAGCTTGTTCGTCTTTATGTTATGCTTTCGGAAAACTACTGAAGACCGGTTAGATTGCTTGTAGTCAAAGCAATCTAACCTGTCTTCAGTTTTCTGAAAGCATTGGTTTCTGCAGCCCCGAATTCGAACTTGAGTGTCTGTGGTCACATGAGTGTGGCAGATTGCAAAACAACCATGAATCTGATGAACTTCTGTTACAACTGCGGTCTGATAGCCAATTGGCTAGCGCTCTGGCCTTTTTACTCCAGGTTCGAATCCTGGCAGTGGTATGGATGTTTGCGAGTGGTTCAGAATCCACGTTAAACTGTAGGTCCCGGTTTGTTTATCCTTCGTATGCACAAGATGACCGTAGAGCGACAAACCAAACCAATTTGTTACAACTCGCTGTAATTGGCAAATATCAATCTTCATTGGCCAACATAGCTGTTGGACGACCTTGAAATAGCTCCAGTTTCTCTAGTTGCAACGATGCTGAACGTCACATTTCAGTCTCTAGCAATATTCTCTCTTGAATTGCTTGCAATTTGAGACTGCTTTGCCGCCACCTCCTTTCATCACCCAAACTTAGCAATTATACATTTTATTTCTTTGTTTTTCAATTTTACCTAATATTTCACAAACAACGAATTTTGTCTAGCTGTGTGAGAAAAAGAAAAGCGGAAATTGCAATGTGCGTTTCTAAGCCGTATTCCTTTAAATGCATTACTTTAAACAGTAGGTCCAGGTCTAATTAACCTAAAGTGTGCATAAAATGGCCGTAGAGCGACAAACCAGCCTAATCTAAATACACTACCTACACGAACGTAAACGCGTAGGTATTCGAATTTTAAGATATTATTTGCTTAGTACTTTTAAAGAAACATGGTAGTTGCAAATTCTTTTAATTTTATGAACAGTGTAGTTGAAATAATTTACTAGAATAATTTACAAGGGAATTTTATTGTTCATAATCTCTGCAGGTCTCGAACTAATGGAATGAACTAATAATTGAATTACAAAAATTGTGCTAATAGTATGCTAAAAATGTAAATGTTTAATGCTATTTTAACATTTGGTTTTGATGGTAATATTTACAACTATTATTGTATGCATATTGGAGCCTAATGGCTGAGCAACTAGAGCTCTGGTTTGAGCTCATTGCTACAGGCTTTGGGTTCGAGTCAAGGAGTTCCATGGATGTTTGTAGTGTGGAATCAATTTTAAATCGTAGGTCCCGGTCAAATATGCCTGTAGAGTGCGGATGTAGGACTGACAACTCTACTCCGTAAAAAAAAAAAAAAAAACCGGTCCAGAAAATATGTTAATAGACAGACAGCCATGGCTCCCCATGGGGCTGGTGAGCCAGTGATGATAATTGAAAGTATATTATATCAAAGTTGTTTTTTTGCTCCTTTTTGATTTTGTTACGAATTTTAGCTCAAAATTCATGTTAGAATAACTTTATTTATTGCATTAATATCTTTGTATTAAATTTTAGATGCATCTATATTAGGATCTTTAACCAAATAGGTTTGAAATTTTTAGCAACCACTAATCAATACTAATAAAAAAAGTATTCAATTATGAGGACCTTTTATATTATGTTTATGCAAAATCTTTATCTATATTATTATGGCGATCAAAACGATATTAGAAGATCTTTGATGTACTTCGGAAACTTCGGCATTCCCGCTTAAAGCTCAAATCAGTTCGAATCAAACGTATGCTGTTCTGCATTAGTTGGCATTGAACTATTGATGAGCCATCTGATCCCGTGAAATGAATGCCGCAAAAGCCCCTCGTCACGAGATGCACTCAATAAATTTGCATGACTTCAAAGAAATTGCGGAGGCGTGTATTACAACCAGAGATGCTTTTACGACTGGATGCGCATTTTGCATATTAGAATTACTTCAAGACGACAACTCGATGTATCCAAATATAGAGAGGGCGAAGTGGATCCACCTCCCCGTGGTGCCTCTCGGTAAACGTCACTTAAGACGGCTAAGAGATCCACACATGTCGGCGGTCGTCCTCGAACACGTTATATAGCGTGAGCGTGGATTTGATCGGGACTACATCAAGCCCAGTTGAGGGCAGCCAATCAGCGGTGGGGTAGACTTGCACCTATTGCATTTCATCCTGAGCCGGATCAGGCGGACTCCTGTCTTGTGCGGGTAGGTTACTGTCGTGGCTTCTGGTTATTCAGATTCCGTGAGCCTTCGGGCAGGTCGGTAAAATTCTTTGAACTATGCAAATATAGATTTGCGATAAATGGTTGAGGAGACTTTATAGTAATTATCCTCGGGTTTTCTCTTCTAGAAAGTTAATCGGATGTTTTAAAAATATCAGTTATTTATCAGTTGATTTAATAATTTGTTTTGAATACATTAAAATATATCTTTATAAATTTTATAATTTGTCGAAAAGTCCAGAATTTGAAAGGAAAAAAAAATCAGGATTTTTAACATTTGAAGGAAATGTTTTCAAAGTTCCCATTTTCTTATCTGCAATAGTTTTAAGTAAGCACTTTTAGTGGTGGACAGGGTATTGTAGCCTTTTTTCTAAGGGAAGAGTTGTTGCTTTTCTTTTCCAGGAGGGAGGAATTACATGCTTCGATAAGTATATAGCAACAACCCATCATTAAAATTTGCAGCAGATAAGAAGTTTTGTATTTGGTTGTATTGTACGTAATTAGTGTTGTGCACTCGTGAGAACAACCTGTCACTCAAATCTGATAGTAGATATTCAGTGTCATATACAATGAGACCTCATGAAATTAGCGATTGTCTGTTCGACCTTAGCAATTACAGATGGAATATGGACTGCAGCATGAGTTGTTCTATCATTGTGGAGGACAGACTATGAGCTATGAAATGTTTACTCCAATGAGAAATGAGGGAAGCTGACCCCGCTAACCCTAGCCAGTTTTCTTAAACTTAGGTTTTTGACGTAGAAAAGTGAGTTCTGCGATGAGTCGACCAGAAGTGTTGTTTTTCTCTTTTTCTTTGTGACAGAACAGGAAGGAGTTTCCGCCTGTTTCCAAAGTGAGCCCCTTGTGGTTTCGTATTTCACGCCATTTGATAGTTAAGATCTGCAGCAGACCACGTATTTGAAATTCGTTGCAGACTCGAGAACTCTGAAAATCTCCGTCCTTGGAACGAACTGCAGTTGTGAATGAAATTTAAATTTTCCTTTTTTTAAATAATAATTTGTAAAGAAAGTAATACTAGTGATCAAATTTTTTTTTCTCATATATTCATATAATAATACAGAGTTAGTTATTTTTATATAATATATATAGCGCTTGTAAATAAAAATGAAAGTGTTTCCATGAACCTGAAAGTGGCAATCTTCTTGAAGCAGTTATAGATCTAATATAGGCCAAGACGGTACAGCATTAAGATTACATAGGCTGTTCATGAACTGTTCTTAATACCCATCAAGATAAACCTGATTCGAACCTGAAGTCTGTGGGCCAAAGCCAGAACGCTAGCCATCATTATTTATGATCCCCGTATCTATTCACATTATTGCTCTTATAAAATTATTCCGTAATTGTTAAAATTAATATATGCACACTACGTATTATTATATTTTTGTCAATAAATTATTGCCTTATAAATTATTGCATTTTAAACTATTTAACATTAAAAAAAAATATTTTTATCAATAAATAGTTTTCTTTAAATTCTAGAGCTTTTATAACTCAAATTGTATAAAAATGTTTCATTTTTTTTCTATGACTTTTCAAAAAAAAAATATCTATGTAAACATAAGAAATTATCGTCAACAAAAAATGTTTCTTGAACATTTCTTAAAAACCACTTAATCAATAGTAATACAAAAGAATATCAATGTCTCTAGACAATAAATTTTATATTTCTTATGTTGGAGATTCTTTTGAAACTATAAGAACTTATTAAAAATAAAAACTCTACAATCTTTCTCATTAATCTTAAGGGATATATAAAACCTTACTTTATCCTTACGAATATTTCATAAAAATAAAAAATGAATAGAATAGATTTTTTTTAAAAGAGCCTTATTTTTTTGGTAAAAGGAATTTTTCTTGAGAACTTATTACGAAATTAAATTCCCCAGAACTAATTAAATGAAATTAACTATATAGTGAGAATTTTATTAAAAAAAGGAGTTCGTAATCAAATTATGTCATTAGACTTTATTATAAGAGTTATTTCAATATATTGTTGTATTGCTAAACATTAAAGTTTATTAAAAAATAATTTATTAAAGCTTAAATGTTGTCATACATATTAATTACAATAAATGAAATATGTTAATGTAAAAATGGTCTGCAATATAATTATGAAAAATTGGAAAAAAACTTTTTGAGATTAAACATTTGAGGTATAATTAATAATTATATTAAAAAACAGCATATTTAATTCTCAAAAAGGTATGAAAAAATATTACTTATTTATCTATATGATGCTTATAACAATTAAATTCCCACTTTTAAAATGCTGTAAAAAAAAAAAAATTTCACGTCACAATGTGTTTAAATTTGATCTGAAGATGCTTGAAGAAGAGGGAAACGGTAGAGCGTCAAAAAAAAAAACGTTCCACCGTTTTTTTCCCATCCAATTTGTTATGATCTTGCCGTAGTGGATGGCCTTTCCATTAACAGTGTCCCAACTGTTGAATGATTCGGAAGTTATTTTTTCGTCAAAAAATCGAAACAATCAAGCACATTGAAACTTACAGTTGGTTTAATGTGCAACTCATGCCAAATACGTTGTCATTGCGATTCAAAATATCACTGGCAGCCGAATTCACTTTCTTTCTGTCACTTACAGCGTCCTCTATTAATACACTTTGGAACTTTTTGATGCCGTACGTTTCCGCCTTCAAGTTCATATTTTAACACATTGTGGCGAGTGGTTCTTTTTATACAGCATTTTGAAAGTGTGACATTAATTATAATTTCCCTGTATATATATATTCAGTTCATGAATAAATTTAATTAATTAATGAATCAAAATTATTAAGTACTAATTTTAAAATGTTTTAAAATTTCTTAAGTATCATAAATTTATTATATTTATTTACAATCCTGATATATTTCTATACATATTAGCAGAAAAGAAGATTTAAAAATTCTACTCTAAAATTAATTTAACTCAACGATTAATAATTTAGAGCACTTATAGTCAACCTGGTCCCTACCACCTACTAGTGGGAGTTCCAGCTTTCATGCTGGGCGGTAGGGATTTTGCTGGTTACTAAAGCACTTTCCTTTTATTTTAATTTAATTGATTCTTATAAAAATGTGTAAATAGAAGAATTTTCAACTATTGTTTGAAAATTCCCTTCATATACAGATATGTGGAAAATGATATTTAAATTATTGAAACGTTTACCACCTTCATAACTTGTAGAATCAATTTTTAGTGCTGTTAATGAAATTATAACCAAAGAAAGAAACTCCCTAGATATTTCCAAAAGAGGAAACCTTTGTTTCTTAGAAAAATAAGATCTAAGAAAGTTTTTAATAAAAATAGGATAAGATATCCAGTATTCAGATTCACAGTATCAGAAATCACATAAATAATTGCATTAATTAAATTTAACTTCATCAGGCTTCATGCTTGCATGCATGCAAAGTATAAATAAAAATAGATTTAAATATATTAAGTTGCTGTTGTTCTAATGCAGCTGGCAATACAGAGACAGTTAATCGTTATGCCATAATCAAGGACTGCACAAATGTTACTCATTTAGCCCTGTCCAGGGTGCACGTGTAGCTTATATGCTACGGACGCGAGTAACACTACCCTCACAACGCTCTACGATCCTATTACACCAGGACTTGCTGTTTAAAGTGGATTCCGAACCATTACAGACACTTATGATATCGCCGCGATTCGAACCCAAAACCTGTGGTACCGAACACTAGCCACTGGGCCATGAGGACCCTATAAAATGCCATAAGCAAGTGCTGCACCGCTGTTACTCCTTTAGCACTAACTAGGGGGCACGTGTAGCTTGAAGGTATGCTACGGACGCGAGTAACACTACCCCCCCAAACACACTATACTGTTTAAAGTGGATTCCGAACCACTACAAACACCCATGGCACTACCGGGACTCGAATCCGAAACATGCGGTACCGTGTGCAGGGTAAGTTGTTTAAAAATGTGTTTGTTGTTGTTTCTTATCCCACTTGGCTGGCCAAGCCCACACGTACTCATGATTGAAGGGGAAGGAAGCAGCTTCTGTTGTGATGGAGCACCCGTAGGTAGAAGTCTGACTTCTGCTCCGTGACGCTCTTACAGTCATAGGAGACCGGGACTAGGGCTTAAAGTGGATTCCGAACCACTACAAACATAAATGGGCACCGCCGGGATTCGAACCCGATACCTGTGGTACAGAGAGCCACAGCGCTAGCCACTCAGCCATCAGGCCCCTGTTTAAAAATGTAAAATAAATAAGCTTTCATACAAGTTGCTTCCTAACTCACCGTAAATAGAAACCTTTACTACTGAGATACAAAACTTAAAGAACAGAATAAATATTTATAATTCAACTTAAATTTCAGTTTAAAATCCTATATTTCGTAAATTTTGTAAAATTAGCAAAATATTAAGTTACAGAAATTCCCTATTATTATTTTAAATTAACATTTATATCTAGATAAATGAAAAAAATTTTAAAGTTATGGTTAGTTACACATTATTTTAATGGCGAAACCTTTTACTACTGAGATACAATATTTCACAAGTAAATGGATTATGTTTCGTATAATTTTTATTTTATAATTAAGATCAATAATTAAACAGGGCTGCTAAAAAGATTTGACTACACGTTTTTTAGGAGCGTTATGGATATTAGACGCAGTTGAAGAAGATTTTCCTAAAAAGATTCTTATCTTTTGATAAATTTCGGCTAAACAAAAGACCTACAATTATTTACGCATCCCATTATTTCAAACCTGGAGCCTATGGTACTAAAGCCTAGAACATTAGCCAGGTGGCCCTACATGCAAAAATCGTCTCTTTAAAAAGCTTTAATTAATGCTTTATACATTTTAACAAAATAATTCTTCTATATTTAGTTTTGTTAAATTGACATTTAAATTAACATTTTATATCTAGATATTAATGAAAAAAATTTTAAAGTTATGAGTGTAAAGTATTCGTACACATTAATTGATTTAAAATGGCGAAAGATTATCTTAATTAAAAATGATTATTTATATGAGATGTGAAAATTGACACAAAAATAATTTTACAATATTTCAAAACAAGTAAATGGTTATGTTTCGTATAAAATTTTTTATTTTTATAATTAAGATCAATAGATTAAACAGGGCTGCTCAAATTGTATTTATAATGAATGATTTAAACCCTGTAAAAAGCGAAGAGAACGTTTTTTGCAAAAAGTAAATCACAGAGACAAAGAGGAAGTTCAACTGTGCAGTCGACATAAAGTTTGCTGCCACTGGAGGTTAGTTCTCGTACTGGGCAGTGACATGAGAAAGATTTCTGTACATTCATTGTACTAAAAAGGTTAAGAATTTGAGAACATTGTCACCCATGTAGAAATGAAAGGTTTGAGGTTTGAAAAATCTTTGTCTCTAGGAAGAACGGTCATCTTGTGCAATACGTTAATGAAAGGATTTCTGGAAAAAAACTTTGAGATACTACATATTTTAAAGATGAATGGTATCGCAAACCACTAATTTGCCAAAAACATCCATGCTGCCGCCTGAGTTTCAAACCTGGAGCCTATGGTACTAAAGCATTTTAAAACATTAGGGCCAAAATTGGGCTTGAATGATGATTACCACTGTCACCCTGAGGAATGCTGGAAATCTATTTAAATTAAAGCTTTGGCCGACTCTGGGCGTTCTTGATTATAGATGATATTTCTAATATATTTTTGAATCAACTAATAATTGTTTAGCTCAATAAAATAAAACGTTTCAGAAAAGTTTTGTTAAATTACAAATGATATTATAGAAATTTTGCCTGATGACAATAATATCCAAGTTCAAATATTCTTCATGTATAAAATTATTTTGTGTCAATTTCATGAAACTAGTGAAAATATGTTCTATTATATATTTATAATAATTAATTAAAATGGAATTTATGTTCATATTTTGATGAACGGATCTCTTCCAAATCGAATTGTCGTACTGTACGAATACTTTTTACACTCCTGTATGTCATTGCTGATTAATCACATGTAACAATCATGCTATCATCAAACGATATAATCGCACGTCTTAATTAAGTTAGGTTCTAAGTAATATAATCATAAATTCATTAAATTTACATTTATTTAAATAAAAAAGAATTTACAATAAATATAACTATATACCATTTTAATTTGCTGAGGTTTTTTCAACTTACAAGTATTATTTTTTAAGTAAAAAATCAGATAAATGATGATTAGTTACAAGTCTAATTTCTTTTTTTTTTTTTTTTTTTTTTTTAAATAATTCTTTTGAAACAAACTAACAATAATTGCTATAATTTTACTTTTAAACTTTGTAGCAAAATTATTGTCTGGTGTATAATTGTTTTTAAAGAAATTATACTTTAAGTAAAAAAAATATATTATGTATCAGTTTGATTTCCTAAGGTCTATTTCCAACAAGTTAAATTTTTTTCCCTACAAGTAACTTTTTTTTTGCTCTTTCTAACAGGCTTTAATTGTCAGTCTTTCCATCTTACAAATTCTTGGAATATTCAAAATCGGTATTTCATATCCAGTCCAATCATTAATGATCACTTCATGATTCTGTATTCAATTAAATATTGATTTATTATCCTCTACAATTGCATATATATGTATAAATATTTCAGAGATATTTGCATTTTACCTAAGATACTTAATTGCATTGTATTTTACTTAAATAAAGAGTCCCACGATCCAAAAATCCTTTGAGAAATACGCTTCTTTCGCTGTTGATAAAGAAGCCCTAAAGCAAATTCGATTGGATTGACATGTTTTTTCCACGTCAAGAAGTGAGACAGGATAATTTCTGTTTAAGGATATAAGATAATCAATAGGATAGGCGACAAATAGGATAAATTAGAAAACTTCAGATGGGCATTCACACACGATTTGATCGATTAAATAGCTTACAAGGCAAAACTTTCCCTTCTATGTGTAAATACCTTTTCATAATTTGACACTAATAGTTATTTAAGGATAATTAATACTACTTAATGAATTTAAAATCACCCTTCCCTAATGCAAAAACATTTTCATTATCTCATGAAGCCGCTAGAATAACATCACTTCAGTAGTTCAACATTATTCCTTACTCTAGTTTAATGGAATAGGTATTGTGATGTCACGGCCTATATTAGACCTATAACGATTTCAAAAAGAGGGCCACTTTTAGGTTCTTGGGAACTCTTTATATATATATATAGTACTTGTAAATAAAGATTTAAGAAATAATGAACTCTGGGTTATTATACAAAGATATAAGATAAATAATAAAATTTGATCACTCGTGCACGATTAAATCACAAGTATAATGCACTCCAAGGTCAGAGACTTTTCAAAGTTCTGGAATCTACGTCGAATCTAATTGCCTGGTCTGCGGTAGACCTTAATTATCTCACGGTGTGATACATGAAACCACAAGGGGTGACTTCAGAGTAAAAAAAAACAAAATGAATCTGATCGAATCGTCGCAGAACTCTCTCCTTTCTTCACGAAAAAAACCCCTCTTAAGACAAACTGTCAAAAGGGATGGGGGGCCAATCACTTCTCATTGGAGTAGAGATTTCTCAGCTCGGTGATGTATCTACAATAACGATAGAACAGCTCAAGGTATAGTTCATATGCAGTATGTAATTGTTTCGTCATGTGAAGGTCGCACATACATTCGCTAATTTCCCGAGTCTCATTACACATAATTCCGAATATCTGCTATCAGATTTGAGTGATGTTTTGTTATATACTTGTCCAATAACATATATTCCTCTGTAATTTGAATGAAATATCAAAACACTTCCCGTGAGAAAAAAAATTTTACAGTTAGTTAATAGTTATTGGGAGGTGCTGGTTCGGTTTATCGCTCTACGGTCATTTTATGCACACTTTAGTCTAATTAGACCAGGACCTACACGTATGAACGTGGATTAAAAACCACTAACAAATATACATGCCGTAGCCAGTATTGGAACCCAGAGTCTGTGGTACCAAAGACCAAAGCGCTAGCCAATTGTCCATTAGGCAGCAAGTTATCGGGAGGGGTTTCAAGAATAACTACCTTGCATTTCAGTATAGCAAAGAATGTACGAAATACATACAAATAAACGGCTTGGTAATATATGCTAGATTTTTTTTTTGTAACAATTGCCACCGAATCAATTCGTTTAACAAACTTCCCAAGTTAGCAGCGGGAATTAAATTCTAACGTTCTTGAATGCCAGCTAGCTCACGCTACCACACGGCTGAGAAGACAGCAGAATGTGAAATCAACAGTACATGTAAGGTAATGCCATTTAATAAGAAATCCCATGCATAAGGTTTATGCTTAAAGGATTAATTATTTCTCTTTTCCGTAAGCAGTAATTGAAAAACAAATTTTGTAATGGAAATTTTGCTAGCTTGATTGAGTGATGCATTTATTAGATGATAAATTAGAATGACGGAAGTATTAGGATGAGAATTTAGAATCCCAAAGAATCTTTTGTAGATTATTCGGCTCATGAAATACTTGGCTAAATTTATCGGCGTAATTAATATCTTTATTAAAACGTTTCATTATCAAATGCTTTATTATCATCAAGGAATTCCAATTATAAGTAATTATCTATAAATCTTGCATCATTTGCGATATTTCTTTCAAAGCCAATATTGATAGATTCCTATTAAATGATGAATCGTTAATGTATTTAAGTATTCATTCGATGTAAAAAGTGATGCGAGTAATAATATCAGTAGTTATGTAATTCGGTATCAATTATGATATATCTAACATGAACAAGAGGACTACCAGAAGATTTGTTGAAGATCTACAAAATAAAAAATATGCCAAGTTATAATTTATTTATATTAATTAGAAACGATACTATATATTTTAAATATTATTTTTAATTATAAAAGTATAACATTAAAATCTGCATAAAACGAATTTATGTCAAACTTAATTCATGATAGTAAATTATATTCTTTCCTAGAAAATCTAGTAACATTTAAAAGCTGGTTTAATAAGTGTTTACTAAAGTAATTTTTAAATAAATAAAAAAATAAGAACAATTTGTGTAAATAAAAAAATTAATTTAATCATAAGCAAAAATTTTGTATAAACTTACAACCTTAAGATTTCCTTAAAAATTTTTTTTTACTTTTACTTTTACTTTTTTACTTACTTTTAAAAAAATTTTTTTAATTAAAAAAAATGTTTTTTTAAATATTTTTACCAAAAAATGCATTTAATCAGTAAAAAAAAGTGTTAAAATTATTAATTTCAACTTTATTAAAACATCTAAGAAACTGATTTTATCTTTTTTAATTTTGTAATTCAATTTTTTTTTTTACTTTTTTCACCAAACAGTATTCACTTAAAAAAATATTAAAATTCAAACTTTCAGGTAATTTCTTCTCGTTGAAAATGTTAAAATAGACGTCAGTTATTTAAAAAGACTCCCATATCCCATCAATCTCTTACGGTACATAGAATGTTACACAAACTGAGTAACGTCAAACATGTTACACAATCCGTTGTTTCAGTGTAAATTAGTTTAATAGTCGAGTAGTATAATTGAAAAAAAAGTATTTTCAGTTCCATAAATTTTCCGTTGAATTAAAAAAAAATTAACTTTTTTGATGAAATATTACGTAAATGTCCACATTCTAGCTCGCAAGTTTAAAATTGAAGGGGAATTATTCTCCATACAATTTTTATAATTATGTTTTAAATATTTTAAGCTCCAGTAAATCTACTTTAAAGTTTGATAGCAAACATTTATTTTTAGTCAATAACTAGCGTGATATTTTATGTTCAGTCATTTGATGTATTGCATTATAAATTGCGCAAATAAAGTGCTGAGTAATCAAATATGCACAATATAATTATTTTACAAATATTTTTATTCTTAATCTTTCATATTTTAAAGTGTCTGGATTTAATTTTTAGCAAAACTTTCCAGTAGAAACTAATTAAAAAGTGCTATAGCAACATGGTTTATAAATTTGTAATGCATATAATAATTTCAGTTTCAATGCTACTTGTTTTTATGTCTTGTCTTAAGCTTGTCGATACTAAAAAATACTTTATTCTGCGTATAATATGCAAGGTTCTAGACAGCGCAAGTTCGTTGCACTCAATTACCAAATAGCAGCAGACACCATAGTGATTATGACATTGTGTCTAAGCATCTAGAATCGATTATCAGGTTGGTGATATACTTTACATGAAAATTCGTTAAAGTTTATGAAATTCATGTCAGTTACACTTTCCCTTTTCTTGTCGCGCCATACATTATTTTAAATTGATGCTTCCGATAAGTACACAAGAAATACTTCAGTTTTAAAATTAATGATTTTTAAAATAATTTCTACGTTTCGTCACTTCAATTTGATTTATAAACAGTACATTTAATCGTTTAATATAAGTACTATACAACAAGGGGCCTGATGACCGAGTGACTATCGCTCTAGGGGCTCGGTGTCATAAGTTTCGGGTTCGAGTTCCAGCGGTGCCATGGATACTTGTAGTGGTTCGGAATTCACTTTAAACCGTAGGTCTTTGTCTAATATGATTGGTAAAATGTAGGTTTCGTTTGTCGCTCTCCGGTCATTTTGTGCTTACTTTGGGCTAATTAGACCGGCAACTACAGTTTAACTTGGATTCCGAACCACTCACAAACATCCGTGCCACGGCCAGGACTGAAACCTGTGCTACCAACGGTCATCGAGTTAGCCAACTGACCATCAGGCTGCAATAAAGCGTAGCGCTGACAACCGCGTTCCGTAAAATGAAAATATCGTCTGTCTCGAAACATGATAGTTAGCAGACGGTCATGGCCCACCATGAGGCTTTTGCGAAGAAGAAATATATTACAAATGACTAAACGAAAAATTATTTTTAATATAATATGATATTTTTCTTTTTTTGTGATACCGAGTACTATAAGCTGAGTGATTCATCTCTAGAATGGCGCATATGTGGCAAATTTTGCATTACCATAGCATGATGGTTTTATTCTTTATTTGACCATCATAATTTTGATTATTAAGCATATTTTATTTGCATTTGCTTATGGAAGAAATCATCAACCGATATGAAACACTCGTCACCAAGTTTTATTGTTTTCTCCTTCATTTGCACAACCTCTTAGTTGGCCAAGGCCATCTGCCAACTGTCAGATTTTGAAACCTGACATATTTACTGGGCAGAGTTGTCAATCCTACGTCCAGCTCTCTACAGTCATATTAGACAAAGACCTACAGTTTAAAGTGGATTCCGAACATTACAAGTCTCCATGGCACCGCCGTGACTAGGTGCATTGTGCTATCAAGAAGGGATAATACATTGCAACATTACCAGTTAAAATATATGTGTACCACAGGAATAAAGTTTTCAGTCATAGTATGAAACTTTCATTTTAAATTTGATAAATTAATAATTTTCGGTAGTTGTCGTGATCTACAGTTTAAAGTGGATTCCGAACCACTTCAAATATCCATAACACCGCAGGGACTCCTGATTGTTTTTCATAGCTCTGTTTTCCACGAAAGTTATTAAGAGGAATTAAGAGAGCATAAGCCACGGGGAATTCAAATTTTAGTATCTGGATAACAATATTTGTAGAAAGGGACAGTGTTAAAAAAAAGCGATATATATCACATAATAGTTGCGTAATGTCTTTTTATTATTTCAGATTTCAAAGAATATCAAAACCGCCGAAAGCAAGTTTTGAAATGCCACCAATTCTGTATAAAACAGGAATAGTAAAACTGGTTCCTAAATTTACTGCGGTAAACTAGTTTATTCTCAAACCCGTGAGATTTTTTTGAATGAAAAGAAAAGTTGGGTGAATTTTTATCAAAAGTAAACAGCTTTCAAAGTAGCTTAGCATTTTCTTTTTCGATACAAATCAGAAACGTAGCATGTCAGCAACAAAAAAGTATCGTGAAAAAACACACATTTCAATTTATTTTAAGGTGAAACTTCATGACATACAGTCTACATTCTTTACTTTTGCGATACAGTATTTAAGAAATCAGCAGCATTAAATAAAGAAAATAACAAATCGAAGAATTTTTTTTTAAATATTAAATTTGTATATCTGAAAAGTTTTAGAATTGTGTTGAAATAAAATACATGTTTATGTTTATCACATTTTTTTTTCTGTAATTTATTCTTTTAGAATTGAATTCGATTTCAACACAATGTTTATATTCAGCTAAAAATAATTAATTTCTTTTAGGTGGATGTAGAAATTGAGGAAATGTTTTCATGCTAACATATATTTTATATGGCAATTCTAAAATTGATATAACTCCATGAAGAAGTATAACCATAAACATGGACTCATCAAAAGTTTATATATAATATAAAATTGATAAAAATTCAGCTTATGAATACCTATTTAAATGAATATATTTTAATGTACTATAAGAAAAGAGGTTGATTTGCTAAATCGTACTCACTTCTACAAAAAATATTATCCTTTTTATTGAGAAATCTTACTTTTCTAAAAGCCTTCCAAATGTAATTCATTTAGTATATTCGGATCATATGAGATAGGATGATAAAATAGAGATTCGGTATCGGAATTCTCATACTTATCTATTTAGAAACGCATTTAGCGCACAATATTCCAGTTTGCAGGTGGATATGTTTATTACTCTTCGTCTGAATATGTATATTACGCGTGGGTTTAAACGAAATAAAACGTGCCGACGATTTCTGAAATTCGTTATATTACTATTCTCAAACGACAAAGATGTAGTTTCTGTTAAAATTCATACATGATAAATGAGATTTTGCCATTCAGATGTGACAAAATTGCGTCACTTGTTAATGTAAACGGGAAGTTTCCATTTATTTGAAGGTGGCGAAATTATTTTTATTGCAGTCGGTGAATTCATAGTTATTTGCAGAAATATGAAATTTCATTTTTCAGTGATATTCAGGGTTTCAAATCCAATATTCGTCTTTATAATCCATTGATCTTCCTCGTAATTATTCAAAGGTAAAATCCACAATTGTGAGCTGTTCTCATATGCATAATTTTAATAACGCTGGTTCTCAAAGTGGGCGATATCCTCCACTGGAGGGCATGTGGTATAATGAAAGTTGCTATAAATTTTGATTGCCTGGAAGCTGGTTGCATTTGAGGGGGAGGGGGGGAGTTTAATAAAAATAAATCCCTAAAAATTATGGAAAGTTTAGTTAATAAGGAAAATTCATAGTCTTAATAGATTAGAAAATTATTCTTGTATGATTCAAAGGCGACTACCAACCATTCTGATAGCAAAATAGATACTAAATTTTATGGATTGTAATACCAAAGTGTTTAATTCGTATTACAATTACAAGTAGGTATTTATGGATACAACTAAAATAAAAATTTAAAACATTTTGTTTAAATAGTTAGTTAAAAGTAAAACTGAAGCACTTTGCATGTTTTACAAGGATTTATTTTTAACAATGTTTTTTTTTTATACTCACATTAACAGAATTAAAATTCATATTGATGATTTGTTATGTAGTACTTCTATTTATAAATTCAGGAATGGAATGATATGCACATATAAGTGCAAGGAATAACTTTCAGTATGTGCTTTTATTTATTAAAAAAATTCTTTGTAAGATATATCTATTATCAGTATCATATCAGTTTCAATGTAAAATTTACATAGAAGATAAGGCTTTCTGCAATATCCCAGCCATCATTGATTCTTTCCTTTTTGCAGAAAAAGTTTTAAGATAATGCAACTAACAATGGCGCTTCCGTACAGTTTTATGCTCAATTGTAACAAATATGTCAATTCCTAATGGACATCTTTGGTCCCGGCAATTGCTGAAAGTTAATTGACTGTTAATGTTGTAAATGAAGACCGGAAGCCCATAATGCGACGGAACTGATTATATCGATAATGGTTAAAGAGACTTTGTGTTGCATTAAAGATAATGCTCTGGAGACGGATCAGGTTAATCTGAACGACGCCGCAGTTTCATGTTGCACAACACGCGCGATGAATCGATGGCGGTATTGATTTTTCCCGAAGTTATCATATTGACTATATCTATAGTTCTATATTTTTAGCAGTCGTAGTTCTAGTTTACGGGGGATCTAATTTGTCGAGTGTCCAGCTCTCCAGCGCTTGGTGCTACAGGTTTTGGGTTCGAGTTCCGGTGGTGCCATAGATGTTTGTAGTGGTTCAGAATTCCGTTTTAACCGTAGGTCCTGATGCAATACGACTATGGAAAGTTAGGCGTAGGGATGACAACCCTACGCCGAAGAAAAAAAGCATCTCTATTTTGAAATCTGCCAGTAGGCAGGCGAAGCTTAGCCCACCATGGGGCTGTTGCGTTACTGATGATGATTATGGTGATGCTTTTTTAAATGTCTCCAAAATATAGTTAATTGTTCTAAGTGATTTAATTCCTTGCTTAAGGATAAAATTGTGTTTCTGTGATTTAATTTTAGGATACTTTATTTTATTATACTTTCTCTGTTTTTGTGGAAAATCACAACTAAAAAAATTTTAAAATTAAATTTTTTTAAATTTTTAATTTTTTTTTTTAATTTTTCATTAAGTCCAAAATAATTTAAATGTTACAAAACTTAAAAGAAAATTACAATTTTTAAATGTTTAATAATTTTTTAATTAAATAATTTTAGTGAAAATTTAAAATTTTAAATAAATTTTAAACACTTGTTGTTACAAAGAAAATTTAAGACACTTTCATCACATTATTCTTTTTATATAATATAGTTTAATTTAATTGTTTTATCTGTGAAAAAATCAAACAAAAAAATTTCATTGGAAAAATTAAGCAGCATTATATAGTCATCAGTTATTCAAATCAACAGATACAAATAAATTCAACCAAATAAACATTTTAATTGACATTCATTGCTTTTTAATTTTAATATATCATAACAGCATCTAGCAATACCTAAAAACAAAATTATCTAAAGAATTATCTTTTTAATATGTTAATCAAGGAAAGTAATTCCTGTTGACGTGAGATGACGAATTAAATGACGTGTGTTAAGGAAATAGGTTTAATAAAGCTAGGGCATAATTGTGTTACTTACCTTATTACTTATAAGGACAAAAAGTTTGACATCAGTTGTAAAACCATTTTAGTAGTGCAAATTTAATATGCGTCACAGTGAATTTTTACTGACGAATCTACACAGAAAGCTGATACTTTAAAACAGAAAATATTCACAAATATCCATTATTAAGTTATATTCCAGTTCATATGACATATTTTAATGAATGAATTAAGGTTTTCTCTAAAACCCTAAACTTTTCATAACTAACGATAATTTCATATTGGGTTATGTGAGATAAATTGCAGATACAAAGAATCTGCCTAGAAAGCATCCAATTAATAAATGAATCCAAATTATTAAAAATAATTTAATGGTTTGGTTCATACTACAATTCATAATTTTGGAACTTGATTATTTAAATAATTAAAATATTATTATTAAAATTATTTATTTTTTTGTGTATAAAAGTTATTATTATTATGAATTTTATGTGATAAAGTAATTATTATTATGTATTTTATGTGTATAAAATTGGTTAGAGAAATTATGTATTTAAATAATTTTTTTTTTTTTAAATTTCGCTAATGAAAAAATATTTATATACTGAAACATTTACAATATTAGTTCCCCTTTAGATATATGTACCAATAAAATTGACATTTTTTTCTTTTTTTATTGCAAATAGTCAATTTATCTTATGGAGCTGTATATAAAAAAAAAAATAATTTAAATTTGAGGCTCTCAATTTTATAATAGTATACGTAAAGAAAAATGTAAAAGAACTTGAAGAAATACAATTTTTCAAAGATAAAATGAAAAAAAAAATGGTGTGAAATAAAAATGAAGCTTCAAAATCAAATTTCTTTACGATATTTGAAATGAACTAAAGTCAACTAAATTCATGTATTACCATACATAATCCTTTATCTTTGTTCGGCTATTGTTAATAATTATACACCAGCCAATTGGCTCTTGAGTCAAAGACATTTAATAACAAATCTATAGCAAAACCAGCGTTACTTCGGCGATAGCATGCAACATCCATATTTAACACACAATATGGAGCGAAAATTATCGATGTCTTCATTTTGGAAGTCGTGTTCTCCTTTTACTGCTCTTGCGGCCTTAACTAGTCTATCTTACCTATTGATTTACCATCTCCGTCTATATAAATTCCGTTATTTTTGGTTCTGCAGTATTTACTGAATTTCAAATTTCTGAGATAGAAAGTCAAAACCCATCTACCCACTAGCCTTTTCATAATCCCAGCGGCCGGATGGCCAATTAGCTAACACACTGACTTCCAGAGTTTGAAATCCTGGCGATGGTATGGGTATTTGTTAGTAGTTCGGAATCCACATTAAACTGTAGGTCCTGGTCTAATACCCAGAGGTAATGCAGAAATGGACGTAAAGAAACAAACCAAGCCATATAATCCTCCATATATCTGATTGCTTGGGGCCTAATGGTAGCTAGCGCTGAGGAGCTGGGTAACACAGGTTTCGGGTTCGAGTCCCAGGGTTGTCATGGACGTTCGTAGTGGTTCAGAGTTCACTTTAAATCGTAGGTCCCTTTCTAATGGGATCGTAGAGCGTTGCGAGGGTAGTGTTACTCGCGGTCGTAGCATATCTTCAAGCTACACATGCCCCCTGTGTAGTGCTAAATGAGTAACAGCAGTGTAGCTCTTGCTTATGGCATAAAGATAACTATCTCTGTATTTGCAGCTGCATTAGAAAAAAAAATAACATTTGGCAGCTTTCTGAAATAAACATCATGAATTTTCCATAAAATCCTCTTACTTTTAATTTGCACATGTAAACAAGTAGAATGATGCTTTCAGAACATTAATATTGCGGCTGTAATTAAAAATAATTGGACTGGAAACTGAACTGGAAAACGGAATTGAAATCTTTTATTGTGTATTAATTATAAGATCTCCATAAAATTAAGCTTTTTTCAGTTTTAATGATAAACAGGGAAAAATATAAAACCTAATTACAATAGTTAGTCAAGGTTATTAGTTGAGATAATTAGTTGTGATTATCAAGCAATTTAAGACAAAAAAAAATAGATAAATGCTATAGAAATTAATTTACAATTCATTTTTAAATTATGCTAGGAAATGCGTGTTATTTGGGAATGTAAATCGTAATTATAATAAATATGAGGTGAATTAGTATGCCTTTTTCATCTGATACGAAGGCATTTTGTGACAACGTTTTTGAAAAGCATTTATTAGAAATTAGCTTATTTGCCAATGTTTCCTTATACAAATTTAATGATCATAAATTAAAATAAAAGGCTTAATTAATATTAATTCTAAAAGAATAAAAGTATGGATTCTAATTAATTTTTTAATTTACATTTAGCAATATAGAGCAACCAAATTAAGTTCCAATTACTTTTAAATTTAATTAGTTTGTAATAATAGTAGAGATGTTTAAGATTCTAAAAGCTTTTTTTATTTGTTTTTAAAAATATAATTACGTGGTATTATTTGTAATTAATATACTTCTAATAAAATGTTTTTATAATTAACCATCTGTGAAATTTAATCAAAATTTTTTTTCACAATAGTCAAATATTAACCATAAAATAGTGTAATTACAATTTGTAATAGTGTATTCTATTGAAAAGCAAGATTTATAACAGCTCAACTTCAAATTAAATAGAAAATAATGTTTGTATTGTTTTTCTTCTTAGAAACCAACAGAAAAGATTTCAATTAATGAAATATATATTATGTATGTGTTTTTATTCATATGCATTGAAAACTTTTAAATATATTTTCATAAAAAATATTGCATATTTTTAAAGATAATCATAAATACTGTAGTGTAGATATTATAGATGGATATACATATTTTATTAAATCACTTTAGGTTATTTAAACAATTCTTACTTATTGACAATTTTTCAATTGATTTTTAAAATATTTTTAAGTTACTAAATAAATATAAAATTAGTGAAGAGTTATTTTTTTCTGAAATTTCATTAGTTATTTCTCCTTTTATAAAAAATAAACGATTGTATTTGAATTTGTACCAAAAAAAGAAAAAATCAAAATATTAAAAATGAAATTTTTTCTGCCTAAAAGTATTTTAACTTTAATTTTATTTTATTCTTTATAATATTTAAGTAGTGAATTTATATTCTGAAATCATGAAAATTAATTTTAATATTGTTTGAAGAATATCGAATGATTCTTAACACACAAGAATAGAATTTGATGAAACTAATTTTTTACATTGCTGATTATAATAATATTTTATAATGCATATGCTGGGCTACGTAATGAAAGGAATGAAATTACTTTATAAAATAAATTATAGTTTAAAACAACTAAAAAACACGCTTTTAGAGTTAACATTTATTTTTTACGTTTTTGTTTGATTAACATAAGAATAAAATTACTGACGAGAAAATTAATGTCACTGTTCTAAAAGTGTGGGGTGCTCGATATCAATCGTTATAAATTTTCACTAGTTTCATTCCGAAATGCAGCGTTAGTTTTAAAATGTCATACAAAGCACCCCACGCTTTTAGAACAGTGACATTCATTTTCTGGTCAGTAATTTTATTCTTATGTTAACAATTATTTTTTACTTTTCAGTTTGATTAATTTTAAAAGTGCGTTTTTAAACTATAATATTTAATTGAACTCCCGGTACGGAGGACTGGAACTATAGTTCTTACAATAATTTAATTGTGAGTAAAACAAAGGCAAAATGCGAATATGTCGAGCCAGCCAGGATTCGAACAGGGAAACTCCTGATTAGCAGTCAGGTGCGTTATCCGTTGTGCCACTGTCCCACGTAGGTTTGAATGCCTTAGGTACTTTCATTCTACATGAGTTAAATTGCTCTTCATAAGTTAAAATAAAATCACTAAACCTGGTGATCCTAATCATGATGAGATAAAAACTTATCAAAATATTTCAATGTCGTCGGTCCTTGATAAGTCTACAACTTTTAAATTAAATCTGATCGCTTAAAGTAGGACAAAATCGAGCCCAAAGAGTCAGTTACAAACATACAGGTGAAACTAATATAAAAGCGTATTGAAATGAAATAAATAATTCAAAACAATTTATTCTTATCTAATTTAATAAATAAATATTATTTAAAAATGCAGATGTAAAATTTTGTCTCGAAATGTTTTTGTTAAAAAAAAATACCATCTCTTGTATTTCTAATTAATTGATGGCAACATTTATTCTTTTAAAACACTGTTTGTAAAAACTTTTGATCACATGATTAAAAAGAATTTAAAAATAAATTATTTATGTGACAAAAATCTTCAGATGTATTAGAGTAAAAGAATATGAGTATAAAAACTCCAATAATGTCTTAAAAACTTTACCCTGAATCATTTATTTAAATTATTTTTATTGGTTAACATTTTCATCAATATTTACTACATACTAATGAAAGCAGATAATTTATTAAAATATTTTTGCATTGAAAAGTATGGTTTTTCTTTAATTAAAATTATAACTAAGGAAAAGATTTTCATCTTTTTTGGCTAGACACCAGATCAAAGAATTGAACTTTTAAGATAGCTTTTTGTGAGTTTTACGAAGTACATGAACATACAGAAAAATTCCTTACTTTAGATGGAGAGGAATAACTAATAAGAATTTTTCATGATTTTTCGTTGTGTACCAGAAAAATTTCTTAAAAAAAATGTGTGTAAGTAGATACATTTATGGGTCCAGATGGCCAAGTGACTAGCGATCTGGCTCTCGGTGCCACAGGTTTTGGGTTCGAATCCCGGCGGTGACATGGATGTTTGCAGTGGTTCGGAATCAACTTTAAACCGTCAGTCGCGGTCAAATATGACTGTAGAGCTGACTATTTTACCCCATAAAAAGAATAATCTCCTGTCTCGAAGAAATCTGCTAGCAGGCAAACGGCCTTGGGATTGTTGCGCCACTACAGGTTTCGGGTTCGAATGCCGTCTGTGCCATGAGTATTTGTAGTGGTTCTGAATCCATTTTGAACTGTAGGTCCCGATATAATATGACTGTAGATCGTTGGGCGTAAGTCTCACAACCTTAACCGCAAAAATGAGAACATCTCAAATTTCGGAATCTGCCAGTAGGCAGACAGACTTGGCCCATAAAGGATTGTTGCGCCATTGAAGAAGAAGATCTCTTTATGACAATAACATGAAATAGATGTATTTGTCCATTTTTAAATATTAAGGATTTGAATAATTAAAATACGGAATAAAGAAAAATACTGTCTCATAAATGATTTTATAAATCATATCACGATTAACTAAAAAACGTATTCAATTTACGTTTAAGTACAATTTCTGAAGTTTATATAAGTTGTAACGAATTATAAAGAATTACATCTTTAACACAAAGTATAAGATGGACAATAAATACAAATTTTTAATATTCTATTTATTATAATGTTAAATAAAATTTTTTTCATTTAATATTTAGTTTCTTTATAAAAAAAATATTTAAAATGTATCTGAAAATCGTAAACAAGTTGTAAACATTTCTTTCGTTTAATCATTCTAAAGAGCATGTACTCTTTTTAAGAAAAACCTGATGACGTTATTTTTTCATTACCTTTCCGATAAAGAAAAAACATTATTAGAGATTTTATCTCTTTTGAGGACTTTCTTAACAATACAAAAAGCTAGAAATACACTCGTAGCTTAAATCTTTCTTTTTAATAAAAGCATTTTTCTCTTTTTGTGATGTCATTGGAGTATGACATAAGAAATCTCTGGACATATTCTGCAATACTTCATAAATCAGTAATTTATTGGATATGGTATATTGAAAATTAAATTACTTGAATCTGCATAGGTTTGTACTATAAATCGATATTTCACGAAAAATCGATATTTCTGTAACTTTCAATATTTAGTGAAATATTGATTTATCGCATTTGCGTAACTTTCCAATTCTCACGCTTATTGTATATTATACTTCGTGCGTTCTTTTTTAACTGATAGTGAAGAAACTATGGAACCAATGGAAATATTTACAACCAATAAATTTTGGATTTTAAATTTTTAACCAAAATATAATATTGGTTGGAACATATAATATAGTATTGGATATTTAAATAACAAAAATTGGAAATACTTTCTGGTCCTTGGATTTATCATACTCTTCTCTATTTAGAAGAGGTTCCATTCTGCTTTTGTTTGTTGAGAGTTGGACCCATTTTCTTCAGTACAGAAACTACTTCATCACTTCTGTAAGTTCATAAAATTACTGAAGTAGTTTCTGTACTGAATTAAAGGGTTTCAACTCTCACCAAGCAAAGCCGGATATATAGCTCTTTTAAATGCAGAGGAAGAGCATGATAAATCGAAGGACCAGAAAGTATTTTTATTGGACTCGGAGAAGGAAAGAATTTGCGAACTCACTCCAGAAGACACTACGAAAAGAGTTCGTTCATTCAAAATTGTAGTCTAGACAGAAGTTCAATTTGAGTTGAGATATTGGCAACTTTTATTTAAAGAGAGTTTGCATCTGACTCAGTATTAAGGTCATCACTAATAATTATAAATCAGTAAAACAACTTTAGTTCAAATCTTTTTTTTACAAAAGGAAAGCGAAATCTAGTTTAATATTTTATATAAAAAAGTGTTTTTTTAATATTGCATGACCACAATCACTCAAATTTTAAAAACATGGTAAAAAAAAGTCAATATATTTTTAAACCCTTTTTAGTGCCGATCAATCGAAAATAGGCCCGATCCGTGACTCATTAGAGTTTTGCATACCGTGCGTTAGTAAACCGTAGGACGTTCGTTAGCTTTTTCTCCCTAGCGCGCATGCTCATGGGAAATTATGTTTCCTATGAGCACGTGCGCGCCAGGGAGAAAAAGCTACCGGACGTCCTACGGTAAACTCCACGCACGGTATGCAAAACT
>BPLQ01004093.1:0-74629 GCA_021605075.1 Caerostris darwini
CATATGACCGTAGATCGTTCACAAACCTCATATAACCAGTTTTATATGACCATAGAACGTCCCAGACTTCATATGACCCAATTAGACTTCACATCCACATAATTCCTAAATTGTATAGGGACAATTCAACTCTAGGCAGTGATGCAGTGTGGTGTAGCAGTAGTAGTAGTCATATTAGACAAAAACCCACGGTTTAAAGTGGACTCCAAACATCTATGGAATCGCCGAGCGCCAGAGCGCTAATCATTAGGTCATCAGGCCCTTTATACAGGGTTGTATAAGTTGTATTAACAATAATTTTTCTGCACTTTTATTTAAGTTAAAATATACAAATTATAATCTTGTTTTTATAATATTTATCACAGGTTATGGTAGAAATTTAATTTAAATAATATGACTTTTTAAAAAAATAATTATGTTGAAGATAAATATGTTAAAGATATATTCTATATTAATGCTATAATTGTGTTAAACAGACGAGTTTATTAAAATTAAACTAAGCTATAATTAATTATTTTAATGATAAATTTATTAAGGAAGAATTATAAAAAATCATTGTATTAGGAAAATATTTCAATGATTTAACTGTCGCTGATTGTGTTGCTAATTAATTATTCATTAAATAATTTTTCAGTTTTAAATTTTTAAAATAAAACTGAAAAATTATTTTATTGGTTTAGATGACTTTACCTAGAAAATCTTTCACAAACTTTTTATTTATTCATTTTTTTTATATATTTTGTTTATTTATTTATGTTATTTATTTATTTTTGTTCCGATTCATTAAATCTCATGATAAATTATTCTAAAACTCATTTCCTTTAACAGCATATTCCTTTTTCATATTTCGCAAAACTTTATCAATTTTAAAAATACTTTACTTTTCTTATAGTTATGATACATTAATATTTAAAATAACGGAACTCATTACGGTATAGATTATAGCCTATAACGATACGGCTGATCACTTTCTTTCTCAAAATCACCAAATTTTAATGGTAACCAGGAGGATAATACTTAAGTTCCAGAAAGTTAAGTATCGGAAAACACTTAAAACTAACAGAACAACAGATTAAAACGTAAGATGGGTTGTCTACAGTAATGGATTACATGAGAAATGGTTGCATTTAAGTTGTTTTGGTTATTTACAGGAACTCTACCCCAATTCCTGGGCTCCCACGATTGTAGCCCTCATAGTCGTTATTGGATCCACTTTGTCCATTATTGCACTTTCTCTGTCCTTGTTCATCTTCTTCTACTTCAAGTAAGTTGCATTATTCATTTTCGTTATGGTGCATTATTTATTTAGTTTTAATTTGAATGGTACTGTGCTTAAAACTAAATGTAGCTATAATGTATAATTATGTAACAAATCATCACTGAATTGCTTTTTGTTACTGTTTTATTTTTTAGAGGCTGTATTTTATTATTAAGTAATAGGAAAAGATATTTCTATCTTTGAAAATGCAATGTTTACTTTTTTTTATTTAAAAAAAGGACATTGTTTATAAATTCTGAATGGCAACACTAATTAAATCGCAATCGTTATCGCTGCGCAAACGATAAGGTCATTGATTTAGTATGGCTGACCTTCTGGTGGATTTAATCTCGATATTAAAATCTCGCATCATCACAGAACATCAATCAATCAGAAGCTTGATTTCCCGTCCTCTTAACGGCGGCCTGGTGGCCAATAGGCTTACGCGTCTGGCCTTTGATACCACAGGTTTCGGGTTCAAATCCTGGTGGTGGCATGAATGTTTGTCACTGGTTTGAAATCGGGGCCTAGTGGCTGAGTGGCTGGCTCTCTGGCACTCGGTACCTCTCTAGCACTCGGATTCGAGTTCCGGTGGTGCCATGGATGTTTGTAGCAGTTTGGAATTCCCTTTAAGTCGTAAGTCCCGGTCTCATATGACCATAGAGCTTCCCAGAGCCCAATGACTTTTTCTCACTCACATCATTCCCAAACTGTAAAGGGACAACTGAGCTCTAGGCACAGTGATGTGGTGTTGTGTAGTAGTAGTGGTTCGGAAACCACGTTAAATGGTAGGTCCTGATGTAATTAACCTAAAGTGTGCCCAAAATGGCCATAGAACGACAAACCAAACCACACCTATCCTCTTACGCTTTCAATAAAGTTCAATAACGTGAGATTTTAATGTCTAGTAGAAATCTAATTTTTGTGTATCAGCGTATAATGAATGAAGAAATAATATAGTAATGGTATATACCAGTAAAATACAAAAGCCTCAAAATTTTTGCTCGAAACATTTGACCGCGGACACCTAATGATTTCCATGATTTCGTCCATTTGAAGTATTGACTTGGATGAGATTAAGATTAATCATTAATGGAATAGCTGATTTACCAAGTGATGGAATTAGTGCAAAAAGTATTTTCCAATGGCATCAAAAGTACTTATAGGAGGTCTGTGAGGAAAAATAATCTAATTTGTCAAAATATGGAATCATTAACAACATTTTGTTTCTATTCTGTTGTTTATTTAAATAATCAACCAATCATGATAATTTTTTCCCTAAATTTCCTTTGCAATTAGTATCATAATACATTGATGCATTGAAGTAATTACTATCAATTCATTATTATTAATATTAGGTTGGGGAAAAAGAAATCCATTATTTTTTCGATAGATGGCTGTAGTGATCGATATCACGTAAAGTATCAATTAAACAATTTCAGATTTATGCTCGTTAGAAAGGTGGCACTTCGTACTAAAATAATTCTTTTTCTGTTTTTTGTTTGGTCCATTCAGTTGGGAGTTACAGGGTGTTAAAAATGGAAGTGAACAAAGAGAAAATTCGGTACATTTTACAGTTTTTCTTTGACAAAGGCGAAAATGCAAGCCAGGCGGCTAAAATTGTGAATGGTGGTTATGGTTCCGATACTGTAACAGCCAATTATGTGCAATTTTGGTTTCGTAGATTCCGTTCAGGAATTTTTGATGTTAAAGATGCACCTCGCACAGGTAGGCCGGTCGTCGAAAATGTTGATAAAATCGGAGAAATGATCGAAGTTGACCGGCATGTTAGCAGTCGTAACATCGCCCAGGAGCTAAAAATCGACCATAAAACAGTTTTAAACCATTTACACAAAGCTGGATTCAAAAAGAAGCTCGATGTTTGGGTGCCACACCAATTAACAGAAAAAACATGATGGATCGAATTTCCATCTACGAAGCCTTGGCCAAACGGAATGAGATAGACCCATTTCTTTAACGGATGGTGACTGGAGATGAGAAATGGATCACATACGATAACCCTGTGCGAAAACGATCGTGGTCAAAGAGCGGTGAAGCACCTCAAACGGTGGCCAAACCAGGACTAACGGCCAGGAAGGTTCTGTTATGCATTTGGTGGGACTGGAAGGGGATTATTTATTATGAGTTGCTTCCATATGGCCAAACGCTAAATTCTGATCTCTACTGTCAACAACTGGACCGTTTGAAGATAGCGATTGACCAGAATTGGCCAACAGGAGAGGTGTCGTGTTCCACCAGGACAACGCTAGGCCACACACATCTACAGTGACTCGCCAGAAACTTCGGGAGCTTGGTTGGGAAGTTTTAATGCATCCGCCATACAGTCCGGACTTGGCACCAAGCGATTATCATCTTTTTCTTGCATTGCAAAATTTCTTTAATGATAAAAAATTGGCATCTAGGGAGGATTGTGAAAATCGACTACTAGAGTTTTTTGCAAATAGAGACCAGGACTTCTATGAGAGAGGCATTATGAAGTTACCTTTAAAATGGCAACAAATCATACAACAAAACGGTGCATATTTGACCCAAATCAGACAATCCGAAGCATGTTAAATAAAGTCCTGAAGTTCATATAAAAATAATGGATTTCTTTTTCCCCAACCTAATATTAAAATGATAGTAATTACTTTTTGAATAAACTATGTAAATTTTTTATAATACGCAATGTATTCAAAAAGTTCCAAGATGGTCCCATACACACCATTTGTTTACATTTATTATTAAGTTTACATTTGTTATTAACATGATGGCCGAATGGCTAGCGCTCTGGCGTTCGGTATCACAGGTTTCGGGTTCGAGTCCCGACGGTGCCATGGTTGTTTGTAGTGGTTCGGAATCCACTTTAAGTCGTAGGTCCCGGTCCTAATAGGATCGTAGAGCCCTGCGGGGGGGCATTGTTACTCCGCGTCCGTGGCTTATCTTCAAGTTACACGCGCCCCTGGGTAATGCAAAGTGAGTAACATCGGTGCAGCCCTTATAGGCATCCAAAGACGTCCATGTCTGTTTGCCAGCTGCATTGGAAAAAAAACTTTTGTTATTAAGCTTTCACATTTTCTCCTTTAAATCCAGTACACAACTTGAGTGGAACTAGTGTACAGATCCGCAAACAATTTTGGAATGCCTACACTATTGAGTATACTATATCACAGTTGCTTCAACTCTCTCTATGGATGGCAAAGGCTGTCCTGCACATAATTTTGTCTTTGGCCGGTTAGAGGAGTTGAAACTTAATTTTTCGATTACGATCCGTAGACTAAACGTCAAGGTAGAGTGGGAAAGAATTTGGCTGATAAAAGGTTTTGTTTTGAAATCAAAAAAGATGCTCAGCATTTTTTCTGACAGACGGGACACCATTTATCAAGAATTTCATCCTCAAGGTCAAGGTAGAATGGAAAAGAAGTTGGCTGATGAAAGTTGTTTCGATATCAAAAAAGGGGCTCATCTACTTTAATGACAGACGGGACATCCTTCATTAAGAATTTCATCATCAAGGTGTTTTCTGTGGTTGGGACATTCTACAAAGATCTTTTGGATCGACTTGAATGCGACATAAAAGGCATGATTTTGTACCTAAATTGGTATCCTTTGCACGATAATGTACAGTCTAAAAAGTTCATTTTTGAGCAGTTGATTTTGGCAAGTAAGCAAGTTATGGGAATCAACCATCTCCGTACTCACTATATCACCAGATGGAAGGAAAGCGGTACGAGTCGATACAGGAGATTGCCAAGTCTGTGACATCGGAACTCAATCGAGTTGGAATGGAGTCGTTCCAGAAGGCGTTCATTAACCTGCACACTAGTTCTAAGCTCTGTATTGAATCGGGAGGATACAATGTAGAAATTTAATATCAAATGGAGGTGTATACTCTGTGTTATACGGTATGTGTACGATAAGTTGTAGAACTTTTGAAATACACTATTATAATACGTATTATTAAATTAATATATTAACATTTGATGTAATTTTAATCCTGTTTATTTTAATTTTAAATATTTTTGGCTGAAATTTACACTTTTATTTTATTACTTTTTAAATGTTTAATAAATAAATGTAAAGCTTTCGCTTGAAACGTTAAAAAAAAATCTTTGAATTTTGCTCATCCCCAGCAAGCGAGTATTTTCATTGAATTTTATGGATTCTATTGAGAAACTCAAGTCAAAATACTGGAAGTAGAAATGTATATTTAATACAGTAGCAGTAGGCCGTGAAAATGAAATTGATGTGGTAGTTAATTTATTTGAAGCTATTTCAGATTGGAAATTATCATATTTCTGTCTGAACTATGAATTTTGCTTATTGGAATAAGATTAGTGAGTCATTCTTTAATAAAAGTGAGATGCAAATCTTTGTAATGGCAATGACAATAACTTAAAATTTAAACATTAATTTAAAGTGAAATATTCATGTAATTTTCAAATTAATATTTATATTATATCAAATATGAAATGGAGTTCCATTCTATGAATTTTAATTATGGAAATACGACGTGGATATAAATATTCATAAACTGTACTGATATCTGTTTCATACGAAATGTGTTTATGAATTTTTCTTTTATATTGATATATTACTAATTTTGTTCCACAAAATTCTTGTGAATTATTCATAAAGGATTATAGTCATTTGGTATTATTTAAACGTACTTATTGGTTATAAATGATCTATCAACATTTATATTGAAGTGCGATCAAACAAAGGATAAAGAAGGAATCGACTTGCACAATGTATATTATTTTTTTATCTATCATAAATAAAAATTGTATTGTATAGCAAATCCATTCTTAATCATATGTATGCAACAGCTTTCAAATTTTAACGCACTTTTATTCCAAAGAGATACATTTATTACCTGGGGGCCTGATGGCCGAATGGCTAGCTCTCTGGCGTTCGATACCACAGGTTTCGGGTTCAAATCCCGGCTTTGCCATGGATGTTTGTAGTGGTTCGGAATCCACTTTAAGCCGTAGGTCCCGGTCCTAATAGGATCGTAGAGCGCTGTAGGGGCATTGTTGCTCCACGTCCGTGGCTTACCATCAAGTTACACACGTCCCCTGGGTAATGCAAAGTGAGTAACATCGGTGCAGTCCTTATGGCGAAGATCATGGTGTATTTTCCAGCTGCATTAGAAGAAAAAAAACCATTTATTACAAGTGTCTCAAAGGAATTAGTTTTCCAAATGGGAAATCTTTTTCTATTTTCTTGAATCTACTTTTCTGCAGACACTATTGAGCAAAAACAATTTTTTGTAAGTAATCAATAGGGTGCAGTAGCTGTAAACGCTTTTTATGGTATGGAAGCAACTGGTTTGAGAAGATTGAAGCGAGTAGAGATTTCTTATATAATGGCACATTCAGGGTCTTTTGCATGACGAAGCACCGTCTATTCCATTTCAGGCTTTCATGTCATTCTTCACGGTACGCGTCTCAAGGAAAACCATTCCACACCATTTTGGATGCCTCTGTGTCAGATGGTTCAGAATACGCCCCATCAAGTAGCTCTCATGGTATAGTACTCATTGTCACAAACGTTGCCTTTTTGTCAAACGGTGGTTTTTTTTGCATTGATGGTTTGCAAAATCTACAACAACATTCTCTGTGGTATTAATTGCTTTTCCTATCTCGCTTTGCTATTTGATCCTTATTTGTCCTTAAGTAACCTATCCGTTCAAGAAATTTGTATACAAGGTAAACAATCAGATTGTATATTCACTTAACTAGTCATTTAGTTCCATTATTTCACCGAGGATCTTATTGCGAATCACTTATAAGTCAAATTTACAAAACTAACAAAAAAAAAAGACTAAGATATTGCACACGACAAAACTAAGATATTGCATACAATAACTAATTTTGCTGAAATTTTTTCTGTAAAGTTAAAATACTAATTTATTACGAATTTTAGGTTCCTGAACACGAATATGATAATGAAACTTGGAAATGGGCTTTCATTTTTTAGATGTTTGTACCATTAATATAACTGTGTCCAAAAAGTAAAAACAATTTTCCATTTAAATCTCCCGGGCATATGGTATTTCATTTTTTTTTCTTTTTTAGGTTTTTGGCACTGTCCTTGACATCTTTGAGAAATTTGACGTCAAAATATTCATTAGTGCTTCAGTTACGCTTGGTTTTGTAAGATTCTAAAACTGATTCTGGCGATTTTTGATATGTCTCTTCAATCGACTCAAAACGGTGTCACCGGAGTGGTGTTTTGAGTTGGCGAAACATGTCAGCCAAGACAAAACATGTATTACACCACGACATACTCTTTAAAGAGGAATCCAAACCACTATAAACATCCATGGTACCTCCGTGACACGAACCCGAAACCTATGGCACCTAGAGCTCTCCTCACTCAGCCATCAGGCCCCAAAGAAACGTTACCATATTTCAAAACTACTCAGTTAGAATCAAAATTGCTTTCAGAAATTCGTGTAAATTACTAAATATATCACATCCGAAAATAAATTTTATGAGTATTCATATTTATTAGTTTCATTTTCTCAGAGAAATATTATAATCTTTAAATTTGTCAAAATCTTCAAAAGTCTTCAATGTTTCATTCGCTGAATTATAAACAAAAATAAGCAATTCACAGTATTCTCTTCTTTCTAGATAAAGCAAGAGATTTGTGTTTATGGGTATTTAGCTATATTTCTGACAGAATTAAAACTATAAAATTTAAAGGGCCAATTTTTTCATTGAATTCATTAATTGTATATTTATAGAGGAATCAAATATCAAAAACAAGTAATATAAAAAAAAAAAAAAAAAATTAAAGTCAATTCCTCCTTTACAAATAATTTTCATTCATTTTTTTTAACTTTATCTGGCGCCATCTATTGGTAGATATATGCAACTTTAATCTAAAAAAAAAACTAAAATTAATTAATTAAATTTAATTACTGAATTAATATTTGAAAAAATCTGTATTAACATCCAGTGTCATCCACTGCAACTTAAAAAAAATGTATTTGAACTGGAGTGGATGAATAAAAAGTATTTCATTAAAGATTGGAAATTTGAACAAGATATATATAGGGAGAGTGCGAGCTAATAGAAGGAATTGAATAAATCTTAATTCTCTAAAATTAAAAAAAAAATATTTTTACTTGTGATGAACTTTTACATGGATGTCATTATATTAGAATAGAATTCATTTAATAATGGTGATTTTATATTGATGATTAGTGTAAATCCATTTACATGAAGAATTAATTACTAAATCATTCTTATTGTTTAGCATATTATATTTGTATTGCATTAAGAAATCTCTTTGGCTCTTGGCTGAAAGAAAGGCGTGGTCTTCAAGATTTTTGCCTATCATATAATTGTTTTCTATGATATACAAAGCATCTTAATTTTGTCCTCTGGTGATATTAACTATAACCAGTCCAAAGTGTCATTCAGTAAAAGTTTATATTAGGCTTCTTGTCATTTTAAGTAATGGAAACTGAAATATTTAATATTTTATGCAGATAATATTTTTGAAATGTGAATTTTTTTTTGTATTCTTTGCTAATAATTCAATATTTAAAAGAAAGCAATATTAAATTTCACGGACGCTGGCCAAAGCCATGTCATATGTAATGATAAAAAACATAATTTTGCTGTAGGAAAATTATATTTTCTACCAATAAGTTGTAGGCTCTCTTGCAATATGATATCTAAATCAAAATTAAATTTTGCGTTGTGATAAATTCAAAGAAAAGAAATCATTTCTACGAAAAAGGTATACGAAAGTTTTTCTTTGTTGTTTAAATTCCATTGTTGTGAAATTGAATTATATACAAGAAACACTTGCCATTCTTAAAAATTTTAAGAAAGAGAATAAAAGATTCCCATTTTTTTTCCCACCTTGAATAACAAAGACGCGCATTTCCGTGAATAACAATGTTTTTTTTTCCTGCTACAAAACACACCCAAGGAGTCTTTTACGCCTTTTCATCTATTACAATATTTATTTATTCTAATGAACGCTAAATTTCTTCTAGGTGTTTCGCGTTTGATCTCACTTTCTTCGATGCAGAAACGGTCTTGTAATACACATAAAGAAACTATTTCCTTCCACCTCAGTACTTTCACAGCACTGACTGCCCTCCAATTTTCTAAAAACTAATTTCAACAAATAGTTTGGGCTTTGTCATCATGGCCCTTAGTCGGCAAGCAAATCTCGCAAAGTAATGAATAAGGATGCTGGTTCCCCCTTTTGTTGCGAGCATAAAAGTTCGACGTTTCATCATTAGTTGTCGAGAAAAGTCGATATTTGTTTCGGGACCACATGTGCTCGCTTTCTTGAATTCTGTGTCCTTCTTTTGTTATTGATTTGACTTTCCTTCGGGGACCATCTGAAGCTATCGGACTTTCGTTCTCAATGCCTCAATGTGGGGGCTATTAAAGAGAAAGTATGTTGCCAGAATCACAGATCTATTTCACCAATTCAGTAATCAGACGAAGGTACTACAGTCATGAACCCACTGATTTGACTGCCAGTGATATTTTGAATCGAAATTACAGCGTATTTCGCATGAGTTGCACATTAAACCAACTGCAGTGTTCAATGTGGTTGATTGTGGATGACTTCCAAGTCATTCAACAGTTGTGACACTGTTAGTGGAAAACCCATTCACCACGAGAAGGTCATACCAAAGTGGACAGGAAAAAAGGGTGGAATTTTTTTTGATGGCATACCGTTGTCCTCTTCTTCAAGTATCTTCAGTTCAAATTTGAACCCATCGTGACGAGTGTTTCTTTTTTTACGGCATTTTGAAACTGGGACTTTAACTATAATCTATTATGATAAATTCAAAGAAACGAAATCATTTCTACGAAAAATGGTACGAAAGTTTTTACCATATTGTTTAAATTCCATTGTTGTAAAATTAAATTCTATACAAGAAAAACTTGCCTTTCTTATAAAATTTAAGAAAGAGAATAAAAGATTCCGATTTTTTTTCCTGACTTGAATAACAAAGACACGCAATTCTTGGAATAACAATAGTTTTTTTTCCTGCTACAAAACACACCCAAGGGGTCTTTCACGCCTTTTCATCTATTACAATGTTTATTTATTCTAATGAACGCTAAATTTCTTCTAGATGTTTCGCGTTTGATCTCACTTTCTTCGATGCAGAAACGGCCTCATAATAATACACATAAAGAAACTCTTTCCTTCCGCCTCAGTGCTTCCAATAGCACTCACTGCCCTCCAATTTTCCAAAAACTAACTTCAACAAATAGTTTGGCTTTGTCATCATGGCTCTTACTCGGCAAGCAAATCTCGGAAAGTAATGAATAAGGATGCTGGTTTCCCCCTTTTGTTGCGAGCATAAAAGTTCGACGTTTCATCATTAGTTGTCGAGAAGAATCGATATTTATTTCGGGACCACATGTGCTCGCTTTCTTGCATTCTGTTCCCTTCTTTTGTTATTGATTTGACTTTCCTTCGGGGACCATCTGGAGCTATCGGACTTTCGTTCTCTGCCTCCCTTTCAGGGGGCTATTAGAAGAGAAAGCATGTTGCCAATATCACAGATCTATTTCACCAATTCAGTAATCAGATCTTCATCCTAATACTACAGTAATACATCCGCATACTGATCAGATAGTACAGTCATGAACCCATTTAAAAGTCCCTAAAATCCAAATCGTAATTGTGTCAGTTAGGACATATACATGTATGCAGTATAAGAAGTACAGTTGCTTTTTATGAGAGTGGAATAGTTGCGCCAAAACTTTGTAATAAAACATTGATCTAGTAGGGAAAAAAATCATACGATATTGGAGAAAAAATTTGCAATATCCATCATTTGTGGGGGAATAAGAAAAAAATTCAACTACCATCCTTGCACATAAAACTTGGCTTATTGAGAATTTTTGTAAAAGTGATGAACAACAGTGGTACAGCCTTCATATACTTAAACAACAAATGTTTTTGCCATGAAGGATTAAAACAGGAAATTTTCGTTGGTACACATATTTGTAAGCTTTTTGAGGAAGAACAGTTTTGACAGAATTCTCCAATAGGATGAGAAAGAAGCTTGGAATAATTTTCGCTTTGTGGAAACGAATTTCTTAGGGAATTTGAAGTCAAAGAATTATAAGAAATTAGTAATGGACTTGTCATTATACAATTGTATGGTGGATTGTCTGTATACAAGAAATTTAGTTGTTCTGTCTCTAAAAATGCATTTCCTGTAGTGTCATTTGGACTTCTTTCCTAAAAACTATGGTCAGGTAAGCGATGAGCATGACGGAAATAAAGAAAATGTACCAGGGACACTACTATGTTGACAGACTACAAGTGGACAATTGCTTAAGCGACAATACAAGAAACCCCTTAATGAAAAGTAAAATGGTACATGCTTTTGTTAACGCGCTATTTTATATTTACTACTGTGTCCAAAAAGACCAATTTTCAATTTAAATCTCCCGGGAATATCGTATTTCAATTTTTTTCTTTCTTATTTTGCTGGCACGGTCCTAGACATCTGTGTGAAATTTCACGTCAAAATATTCATTAGTGTTTGAGTTACGCTTGGCTGTGTGAGACGCTAAAACTGATTCCGGCGATTTTTGAAATGTCTGAATTCGTTGAGCAAAGAATTTGTGTTAAATTGTGTTTGCAGAAACGTGTAGAATGCTGCAGAAGGCATTCGGGGAACATTCCTATATCGGAAAGAAATGTTTACAAGTGGTATAAACAGTTCAAAGAAGGCAGAGGACGCATTGAAGACGAAGATCCCTCATCTCACCTCCCTCAAAGATAGTTGACCACCAACCTCATCCAATGAAGCTCACGTCCAAAAAATTAAAGATTTGGTGCTTGCAAACCGTCGATTTACAATTAGAGACCTTGTAGATGATGTTGGAATTTAATTAGAAATTCATTTTAAAACATGTTTTGGACCTCAAACGCGTCAAATCTTGCTTGGTATCGAAAACACTGAATGCTCCAGCTCACACTGCATAAATTCTTCGTGACATTTTCGCCAAAATGTTTCACTATATCAACAGGGGCTGATATGGCGAAAGGATGACTTATGGCTGACAACCCTACCTCGTAAAAAAGCATCTCCTTCTTGAAATCTGCAAATAGGCAGACTGTCTTACGGCTCTTACGGAAATGAAGAAAAAGAATCAGCATTATAAAAAAGTTACTTCATCTTTGTTGGTGCAACAGCCCCATGGTGGGACAAAGGTGGTAGCAGATTTCAAGACAGGAGATGATTTTTTTTACAGGATTCCGAAATACGAGATGTTTTAATTTTACGGGGTAGGGTTGTCAGCTCAACGGCCAAAAGTCATAATTGACCAGGACCTACGATTTAAAAGGGGTTCCGAACCACTACAATCATCCATGTCTCCTCCGGGACTCGAACTCCGGGTTAAAAAAAAAACCGATTCACTTAAAACAATTTTTGAAAACCAATCAAATTTGAATAAAAATTTTAATTAAAATCAAGAATTTTTGTAGTTAAAATTAGAAAAAAAATACTGTATTAACTTGTATAAATTGGTAAGTTGTAAAGCTAAAATGAAAAAAAAAAATGTTTTATTTTATATAAGTCGTAAGAACTTCTAAATGTCAAGAAAACGTTTCGTCGAGAAAAAGAGTTTAAATTTCTCAATTCTTATATCTAATAGAACACTAAAACACTCTTTATATGTTCCATCTGTATCTTCCCAGAGTATCTTAAATTCAATAAAACGGGTCATAAGAATTCGTTTTTTTAAAGGCTGTTCCCCTTAAAATTCTACTTCTATCCGAGCACTCAACAGGAACGATTGAAACAATAATTTTATTCTTTTTTACTGTTCTTCTGAATAAGAAATGTTCGCTATACATCGATCTTCGACATTCGAAAGACCTGAAAGCTTTCGAACATTTCATATAGTCTTTTCACAAATGCAGATTGAAAGAGAATTGGCTGGAATTCGAGAATTTCGAATTCCAGCCAAGGAGGAATGGATAGAATGTGTTGTCAAGCACCGCGCAGCAAAATTGACCTACATTTTATTTTATTTTGTTTTATTTATTTTGTGATGGGAGATGTATACAAGTTTTGGCAAACAGAAAATAGCTACGAGTTTATCTGTTTTTACAGTGAAAAGTTTTGCAATTTTGATCAACCATTTTGAATGAAGGCATAAAAAAGAGTTTCGAATTGCTCTGAAAAGATGCACAAAACTTTTGCACTGTTACGTTTTCAATGGGTTCTACAAGTTTTTCTTTTTGTACAGAATGCAAAACTTTTTTTTTATACAAAATACAAATTTTTATCAACCATTTTGCATGATGGCGTAAAAAAAGTTTCGAATTATTCATCTTTTAAAATGGAATCAGCCGATCGTTTGGAAATTCCAACATCACCAACATGGTCTCTAATTGTAAATCGACGGTTTGCAAGCACCATATATTTAATTTTTTGGAACGTGAGCATCGTCGGTTGAGGTTGAGGGTCGACCAGAGCGCTCTTCGTCTTCAACGCGTTCTCTGCCTTCTCTGAACAGTTTATACCACTTCTAAACAAAAATTACAAATTATTTGCAGTTAAAATAAAAATATATATATTGTTCCAACTTATATGAAATTGTGAGCTGTAAAACTAAAATGAAAAAAAAAAGTATGTTTTTTTTATGTAAGACTTAAGAACATATGAATGTCAAGAAAAAGTTTTATCTAGAAATAGAGTTTAAATTTCTCAATTCTTGTACCTAATAGAACACTAAAACACTCTTTATATGTTCCATCTGTATCTTCCCAGAGTATCTTCAATTCAATAAAACGGATCATAAGAATTCGTTTTTTTAAAGGCTGTCCCCTTAAAATTCTACTTCAATCCGAGCACTCAACAGGAAGGATTGAAACAATAATTTGATTCTTTTTTATTCTTCTTTAGAATAAGAAATGTTCGCTATACATCGAAGTTCGAAAAACTTGAAAGCTTTCGAACATTTCATATAGTCTTTTCACAAATGCAGATTGAAAGATTAGAGAATTCCGAATTCCGGCGGAGAAGAAATGGATAGAATGTGTTGTCAAGCACCGCGCACCAAAATTGATCTACATTTTATTTTTATTTTATTTTTTTTCTCTTGTATTTATTTTGTGATGGGAGATGTTTACAAGTTTTGGCAAACAGGAAATAGCTACGAGTTTTCTTTTTTTTACAGAGAAATGTTTTGTAATTTTTATCAACCATTTTGCATGGTGGCGTAAAAAGGAGTTTTGAATTATTCTAAAATTGTTTGAATTGTTTTGAAGAGTTGCATAAAAATGTGGTTGTATTGCGTTTTTAGTGGCTTGGCCAGTTCAAGTCAGGTAAAAAGAGGTAATATTTTTAAAAGGATCCTATATTTTGATGAAACATTACGTGGACTACCATTCTGCTTTAGTTTTTTTATCATTTAACCATTTAAAATTGACGTTTCCAAATCTGTTTTGACGCCTAATATAGAAGAGGAATTTCTGATTTATAAGAAAAAAATTGATCTTACAAGATAATTTCTTATAATGATTAGCTGACAATTTCTTAGGTTTCTCTTTACTTTCAAGTTATTCTCAAACATATCAGTACAAATTCGAAAACAATCTGTGTACTTATTCTACCAAGATATATAAGTCTTTGCCACTCAGTGCCACGTGCTTCGGTTTCGAGTTTCGCCTGTGCCATAAATATTTGTAGTGGTTCGGAATCCACTTTAAACCGTCGGAACCGGTCTAACTTGAATGTAGATCGTAGGGATGACAACCGTACCCCGTTAAAAAGGAAACATACCTTATCACGAAATCTGGCAGTGGGCAAACCCCCGTGGCCCACCATGGGACTGTTGTGCCAATAAGGAAGTAACGTTATTTTATTATGCTGATTCTTCTTCTTCATTAGGGTAAAAGCTACATGGTCGACCAAGGCATTCTGGCAAATTTCAAGACATGAAATATTTTCTTTTTAAAGGGTAGATTTATCAGTCCTACAGCCACCGCTCTACAATCATATTAGACCTCGGACATTTGGTATTATCATATATTAGGACATAGTGTTTAAAGTGGATTCCGAACCACTACAAACCGTCATGGCCCCGCCGGGACTCCAACTCGAAATCTGTGGCACTTAGAGACAGAACACTACTCAATTGGCCATGAGACCCCTATGCTGATTCTAACGAGAAAATAAACTAACAATAAATGTTCATTTAAAAAAATTAATAAATGCTAAAAATATTGAGGAACTGGAAACAAATTTTGCATACCAATCAAGTTTGAATAAAAATTTTAATTAAAATAAAACTATTTTATAGTTAAAATAAAATACCAGTATTAGCTTATATAAATTCGTAAGCTGTAAAGAGAAAAATAAAAAAAAAGTTTTTTATGTAAGTAGCAAGATCTTCTAAATGTCAAGAAAAAGTTTCATCGAGAAAAAGTGTTTAAATTTCTCAATTCCTGTATCTAATAGAACACTAAAACACTCTCTATATGTTCCATATGTAACTTCCCAGAGCATCTTAAATTCAATAAAACGGATCATGAGAATTCGTTTTTTCAAAGGCTGTCCCTTTAAAATTCTACTTCTATCCGAGCACTCAACAGGAACGATTGAAACAATAATTTTATTCTTTTTTACTCTTCTTTAGAATAAGAAATGTTCGCTCTACATCGATCTTCGACGTTCGAAAAATCTGAAAGCTTTCGAACGTTTCATATAGTCTTTTCACAAATGCAGATTGAAGGATTCGAGAATCTCGAATTCCAACCAAGAAGGAATGGATAGAATGTGTCATCAAGCACCGCGCAGCAGAATTGATCTACATTTTATTTTATTTCCTTGTATTTATTTTGTGATAGGAGATGTTTACAAGTTCTGGCAACACAAGAAATAGCTACGAGTTTTCCTTTTTTTGCAGAGAGAAGTTTTGTAATTTTTATCAACCATTTTGCACGAAGAGTTTCAAATTATTTTAAATTAGTTCGAATTGTTCTGAAGAGTTACGCAAAATGTAGTGTTGTATTTTCAGTGGCTTCTACGGGTTTTCTTTCTTGCACCAAAAGGTTTGATAATTTTATCAACCATTTTTCATGATGGCGTAAAAAAGAGTTCCAAATTATTCAAAAATTGTTCGATTTGTTTTGAAGAGTTGCACGAATGCCTTGTGCTGTTGTGTTTTTCAGTGGCTTTTACGGGTTTTTCATTTTTACACCAAAATATTTTAATTTTTATCAACTATGTATGTATATTTTATTTGTATATTTTACGCATGATAGCTTAAAAAAAGTTTCGAATTATTCAAAAGTTGTTCGAATTGTTCCTATTGATTTGGTTTGTCGCTCTATGGTCATCTTGTGCACACGAGGGGTAAACTGACAGGGATCTACTATTTAAAAGGGTTTCCTAGCCACTACAAACAACCATGGTACCGTCAGGACTCAAACCTGAAACCTGTGGCACCTAGAGGCAGAGTGCTACTCGCTCGGCCATGAGGCCCCGTAAAAGAAAGAAACTTAAATGTTCATTAAAAAAAAATAATAAATCTTAAAAATATTGAGGAATTTGAAGCAAATTTTGCATATCAATCACGTTTGAATAAAAAGTTCAAATAAAATATTTTTTTTTTTATTAATTAAAAAAATACTGTATTAACTTATATAAATTGGTAAATTGTAAAGCTAAAATGAAAAAAAAAGGTTTTTTTTTTATTTAAGTCGTAAGAACTTCTAAATGTCAAGAAAAAGAGTTTAAATTTCGCAATTCTTGTATCTAATAGAACACTAAAACACACTTTATATGTTCCATCTGTAACTTCCCAGAGCATCTTAAATTCAATAAAACGGATCATGAGAATTCGTTTTTTTAAAGGCTGTCCCTTTAAAATTCTACTTCTATCCGAGCACTCAACAGGAACGATTGAAACAATAATGTTATTCTTTTTTACTCTTCTTTAGAATAAGAAATGTTCGCTCTACGTCGATCTTCGACGTTCGAAAAATCTGAAAGCTTTCGAACGTTTCATATAGTCTTTTCACAAATGCAGATTGAAAGATTCGAGAATCTCGAATTCCAACCAAGAAGGAATGGATAGAATGTGTCGTCAAGCACCGCGCAGCAGAATTGATCTACATTTTATTTTATTTCCTTGTATTTATTTTGTGATGGGAGATGTTTACAAGTTTTGGCAAACAGGAAATAGCTACGAGTTTTCCTTTTTTACAGCAAAAAGGTTTGTAATTTTGATCAACCTTTTTGCATGACGGCGTAAAAAAAAGTTTTGAATTATTCAAAAGTCGTTCGAATTGTTCTGAAGAGCGAGGTGCTGTTGCATTTATGACGGCTAAAAACGAGTTTCGAATTATTCGAAAGTTGTCCAAATTGTTCTGAAGAATTACACAAAAGTGAGGTGCTGTTGTATTTTCAGTAGCTTCTACGAGTTGTTGTTTTTTTACATCAAAATGTTTAGTGATTTCTATTAACCATTTTGCCATTTTTTTACACAAGTTTTGGCAAACAGGAAATAGCTATGAGTTTTCCTATTTTTACACTGAAAAGTTTTGTAATTTTTATCAAACATTTTGCATGCTGGCGTAAAAAAGAGTTTTGAATTATTGAAAAGTTGTTTGAATTGTTCTGAAGAGTTGCACAACAGCATGTTGTTGTTGCGTTTCCAGTGCCTTCTGCAAGTTTTTCTTTTTTACACCAAAACGTTTTGCAATTTTTATCATCCATTTTGCCTGATGGCATAAAAAGTGTTAAGAAGTATTCAAAAAGTTGTTGAATTGTTATGAAGAGTTGTACAAAGCGTGGTGCTCTTGAGATTCAGCAGTTTCTACGAGCTTTTCCTTTTTACACCAAAATAATTAGTAATTTTTGTCTATTATTTTGCATGATGGCGCGAAGAAGAGTTTCGAATTATTCAAAAGCTGTTCAAATTGTTCCAAAGAGTTGGTTGCACAAAAGCGTGCTGGTGCATTTCCAATGGCTTCTAAGAGTTTTTTTTATTTACTCTAAAAGGTTTTGTAATTTTTATCAGCCATTTTGCCTAATGGTGCAAAAAGGAGTTTCAAATTGTTCTGCAAAGTTGCAAAAATGCATGCTGCTGCGTTTTCAGTGGCTTCTACGAGTTCTCCTTTTTCCTAAATGTCAAGAAAAAGTTTCATCTAGAAAAAGTGTTTAAATTTCTCAATTCCTGTATCTAATAGAACACTAAAACACTCTATATATGTTCCATCTGTATCTTCCCAAAGTATTTCAAATTCAATAAAACGGATCATAAGAATTCGTTTTCTTAAAGGCTGTCTTAAAATTCTACTTCTATCCGAGCACTCAACAGGAACGATTGAAACAATAATTTTATTCTTTTTCACTCTTCTTTAGAATAAGAAATGTTAGCTATAGATCGATCTTCGAAGTTAGAAAAACTTGAAAGCTTTCGAACATTTCATATAGTCTTTTCAGAAATGCAGATTGAAAGATTAGAGAATTTCGAATTCCGACGGAGAAGGAATGGATAGAATGTGTTGTCAAGCACTGCGAGGCAAAATTGATCTACATTTTGTTTCAATTTATTTTAGTTTCTTGTATTTATTTTGTGATGGCAGATGTTTACAAGTTTTGGCAAACAGGAAATAGCTACGAGTTTTCTTTTTTTTTACAGAGAAATGTTTTGTAATTTTTATTAACCTTTTTGCATGACGGCGTAAAAAAAGTTTCGAATTATTCAAATGTCGTTCGAATTGTTCTGAAGAGCGTGGTGCTGTTGCATTTATGACGGCTAAAAACGAGTTTCGAATTATTCGAAAGTTGTCCAAATTGTTCTGAAGAATTACACAAAAGTGAGGTGCTTTTGTATTTTCAGTAGCTTCTACGAGTTGTTTTTTTACATCAAAATGTTTAGTGATTTTTATTAACCATTTTGCCATTTTTTTACACAAGTTTTGGCAAACAGGAAATAGCTATGAGTTTTCCTATTTATTACGCCATAAAAATTACAAAACTTTTCAGTAATGAAAAGTTTTGTAATTTTTATCAACCATTTTGCATGCTGGCGTAAAAAAGAGTTTTGAATTATTGAAAAGTTGTTTGAATTGTTCTGAAGAGTTGCACAACAGCATGTTGTTGTTGCGTTTCCAGTGCCTTCTGCAAGTTTTTCTTTTTTACACCAAAACGTTTTGCAATTTTTATCATCCATTTTGCCTGATGGCATAAAAAAGTGTTAAGAAGTATTCAAAAGTTGTTCGAATTGTTATGAAGAGTTGTACAAAGCGTGGTGCTCTTGAGATTCAGCAGTTTCTACGAGCTTTTCCTTTTTACACCAAAATAATTAGTAATTTTTCTCTATTATTTTGCATGATGGCGCGAAGAAGAGTTTCGAATTATTCAAAAGCTGTTCAAATTGTTAAAAAGAGTTGGTTGCACAAAAGCGTGCTGGTGCATTTCCATTGGCTTCTAAGAGTTTTTTATTTACTCTAAAAGGTTTTGTAATTTTTATCAGCCATTTTGCCTAATGGTGCAAAAAGGAGTTTCAAATTGTTCTGCAAAGTTGCAAAAAAGCATGCTGCTGCGTTTTCAGTGGCTTCTACGAGTTCTCCTTTTTCCTAAATGTCAAGAAAAAGTTTCATCGAGAAAAAGTGTTTAAATTTCTCAATTCCTGTATCTAATAGAACACTAAAACACTCTATATATGTTCCATCTGTATCTTCCCAAAGTATTTCAAATTCAATAAAACGGATCATAAGAATTTGTTTTTTAAAGGCTATCTTAAAATTATACTTCTATTCGAGCACTCAACAGGAACGATTGAAACAATAATTTTATTCTTTTTTATTCTTCTTTAGAATAAGAAATGTTCGCTATACATCGATCTTCGACGTTCGAAATGCCTGAAAGCTTTCCAGCATTTCATATAGTCTTTTCACAAATTCAGATTGAAAGATTCGAGAATTTCAAATTCCAGCCAAGGGTGGAATGGATAGAACGTGTTGTCAAGCACCGCGCACCAAAATTGATCTACATTTTATTTTTATTTTATTTTTTTTCTCTTGTATTTATTTTGCGATGGGAGATGTTTACAAGTTTTGGCAAACAGGAAATAGCTACGAGTTTTTTTTTTTTTTTTTTTTTTTTTTTACAGAGAAATGTTTCGTAATTTTTATCAACCATTTTGCATGAGGGCACAAAAAAAAAAGTTTCGGATTATTCAAAAGTTGTGCAAATTCTTCTGAAGAGTTAAATGATTATTACATCTAAATATACAATTAAATGTTAACGATTTGTTCAAATAAACGAACAATACTGACAGCCGAAATCCTACTTTAAGCTATTTTTATATTCCTAACTGTGCTGCGTAAACCCCATAATCAGTGTAGCCAAACCACAAGATTTGTATTTTTCTGATTGAGAAATTCTGTAGTGGATAATTTATTATAAAATTTTTTGTACATTTAAGTAATGATTGTAGTTATAAAAAATTAAATGTCCACATATGTGACAAAATACGTGAAGAAGTTAATTAACATGCAGGTTTAGGAATTGAGATTATTTCGCAATCCAATACCGTCTGAAGACTGCGAAAATTGTTGATGGTGTACCAATCGGATAGAGTGGCCATCAAAACAAATCATAAAAAGTATTTAGGATAGCAGTTTATAGAAAGTGAGACTAACAGATTTGCAAAGAGAAAATTTGTGGATAATAGAAAAAGCAAGAAGCTGTTAAGTATTAAAATGGAAGAGTAAGTGTGAGAGAGACTAAATGGTTAGTAGGATTGGTGCAATAAATAAATTTGGAATGTGTATCTCGGAAAATTAAAGAACGGGAAAAATGTCTGTTGCTACAAAATATATCCCCTTTCTGAAGAAATTGGCAAAGAACTATTGCACTGCAAAATTTCAATCACCACAATGTAAAGGATTCTGGTCTAGAATCCAAAGATGTCATTTGCAATTGAAAACATCATCATTGGAGCAACCGACCGACGGTGGACCAAGGCCGTCTGCCTATTTGAAGATTTCGAGACAGGGGATGTTTTTCTGCGGGGTAAGACTGACAGCATTACGCCCAACGCTCTGCAGTCATATTAAACCGAGACGGTTTATAGTGGATTCCAAACCCCTACAAGCAATTATGGGACAGCTGGGACTCGAGCTCGAGACCTGTGATACCGATCGTCAGAGCACTAGTCACTCGGCCATCAGGCCCCTAATTGAAAACAACACACTATAATTTGCAAAATGTTACAGTAGTTTAGAGTTGAAATTAGTGCATTTCTCACAAACTTAAATATTATGATGTGTCGGGATGATAAATCAAATTAAAATCTTAACAGAATAAAGGATAAATATTACAAAAATTTCAAAAATAAAATATAAATATAATTTCACTTTAAATTCAAACGAGGTCTGCGTAAAATTAAAATATAAACAAAACGAAATATACAACCCCAAATCACTTTGAATTTCAACTCCAAACGCAGTTCAAAATTAAATTCACAAAATATCTTTAAAATGTCCTTCGAAATTTCAGTTGGAAAGTTTTCAATTGTTGGTAAGTTTATTGTATAATAGCTTACAAACTATTATACAATAAACTATTATATTGTTTTATTTTAACCTTTCTTTTTTTTTTTCAAAGATGTGAGAATATTCATTAAGTAATGAATGGAGTTCAATTTTGACAATTTGAGGCCCAATTCCTTATTTACGTTATTATCTTAATTGCAGAATATCAGGTTGGTGAAAAAGAAATTCATTATTTTTTTCGGTAGATAGCTGTCGTGAACGATATCTCATAAAGTATCGATCAAACAATTTCAGATTTATGTCCTTTGGAAAGGTGGCATTTCGCACTAAAAAAATTCTTTTGCCGTTTTTAGTTTGGTCAATTCAGTCGTGAGTTACAGGGTGTTAAAAATGGAAGTCAACAAAGAGAAAATTCGGTACATTTTACAGTTTTTCTTTGATAAAGGCGAAAACGCATCCAGGCGGTTGAAATTGTGAATGATGTTTATGGTCCTGTGACAGTTTACAGTAACAGCCAATTCCGTGCTATTTTGATTTTGTCGATTCCGTTCAGGTATTTTTGATGTTAAGGATGCACCTCACACAAGTAGGGCCGTCTCGATAATGTCGATAAAATCACAAAAATAAAGTTGACCGGCATGTTAGCAGTCGTAGCATCGCCCGGGAGCTAAAGATCGACCTTAAAGAAGTTTTTAACAATTTGCACAATTAAAAAAAAATGACACGATGAATCGAATTTCCCTCTGCGAAGCCGTGTCTACTGTCAACGACTGGACCGTTTGAAGCTAGCGATTGACAAGAAACGGCCAGAATTGGTCAACAGGAGAATTGTGTTCCCTCAAGACAACGATAGGCCATTCACGTCTATAGTGACTCACCGGAAACTCTGTGAGCTTAGTTGAGAAGTTTTTATGCATCCGCCCTATAGTCCGGACCTGGCACCAAGCGATTACACTGTTTTTCCTGAATTGCAAAACATCTTTAGTGAAAAGGAATTGGCATCAAGAGAAGATTGTGAAAATCGATTGCTAGAGCTTTTCGTCAATAAAGACCAAGACTTCTATGAGAGAGGCATTATGAAGCTACCTTTAAAATTGCAACAAATTATAGAACAAAACGGTGCACATTTGACCAAAATTGGTAATCCGAAACATTTTAAGTAAAGCCTTGAAGTTCACTTAAAGATAATGGATTTCTTTTACCCAGCCTAATGTATGCAAATTACTAGCTGTTCAATCGTAACTCACTGTTCAATTTTATTTTTTGTCACCTTTAACAAAACTCATATCGGTTTCATAAACACGCACACGCTGAAGAACACTTCAAACATCATAAACATTTTGAAAACTGGAAAAAAATACATTGTAGGAAGGCGAGTGGTTGGAAAACAGCAATAGATGGAAAACGCTTTTCTTAGAAAAAAGATGACGAATGAAAAAAAGGGGACAATACGTCCGAAGGAGTTTATGACGACGAAGAATAGACTGGGAACATAACGGAATAGAAGAAAAAAAGTTCGGCAGTCAAGATGAAAGGAATCACGGAGGCACTAAGAAAGGAAAATCCCGAAGTCTTTCCCGAAACTGGACTTTGCTTCTAAATCAAAGCATTTGAATTTTTATTACATTTTAAAATATTTTTTACATGCACTTTCGCATCCTGTCAGTTTTATGTATTGAAGCTAACTAATACAAGTCGAAATACAAGTGGAATCAACAGACAAATAAATAGACTAAAATCTAAGACTAAATCATTAACTTTCTTTTTTTTTTTGTAACATTGAGAGAATAAAGAATTGGGATCCAACTCTGAACGATACAATACAAGAGGTTTGGTTTGGTTTGTCGCTCTATAGTCATTTTGTGCACAAGAGGGCTAAACAGACCGGGACCTACAGTTTAAAATACTCATAAACATCCATGCCAGAGCCAAGATTCGAACCTGGAGCTTGTGGTACCAAAGGCCAGAGCGCTAGCCACTTGGCCACCAGATCGCAACATGTCGTATATTTACACACAAGGCTTTGTATATTGTTATACGGTTATTTTTTTACAGTCACATAGTTATACGGTCTTTCACAAGGTTTTTCACGACTATACGGTCACACGAAGGCTAATTAGACTGGAAGCTACAGATTAAAGTAAATTCCAAACCCCTAATAAACATCCATTCCACTGCCAGGAATCGAACCCTGTAATATCAAAGGCCTGAGTGCTAGCCAATTGGTCATCAGGCCTCCCAGACAGTGAGCAATATTTCTGCAGACTGAGAAATCTGAAAGTGGGATTTGAAAACAAGTAGCTACAAAATTATTTTTGTACTGTGCAGGTTGGACAACCGGATTGTAATGGGGTGTGGTTGGGTTGAAATATTTGAGGCACAGGTTGGAGAACTCACAGTTTTATTTACTTACGCGCAAACATCACACACATACAATTAGACACAAGCAATATTTAACACATTTCAAGATGTAATTATAGATTCATGAAAGGATTCCACTTCTAAGCCGAAAATCCGACTTTGGATACGTTCAGGATACGTGAAAGATACATTCGCTCCGGGTGAGAGTTTGTAGATCAACTTATATGCATGGTTGCTTTAAACATATTTCCTCTCAGGTTGAGGGAATATAATTAAACGTTTCTCACATGGTTGTGCTGTATTTCCTCTCTGGTGAGAGTCTCGAGGTCTACTGACCATTTCTCCTGAACGCCACAAGAGGCGCTCTTCCAGTACGTAGACGAAATCATGTTTACATTTTTCAAATGATCTTCAACAACATTTATTTATTTGCATAAAATATGTGCATTTCTTATAAAGGAATTTAAATTATAAAAGAAATTTAAATTATTATTATATAATCACATATAAATTCGTAAAATCTCTTTGTATAGAAAGCAAGAAATTAATATGTCTGTATTTCGTGCAAGTATATGAAAAGTTTTCAGTTGTTGGTAAGTTATTATATAATGAAAATAGATTTCACTATTATACTTTCAAAAAAAATTTGTTTTCGATGTTTTTTCCTATTTGCTAAAATGTGGGACTCTTCATCAAGAAATGAATGGAGTTCAATTTCCTCATTTTGGCAATGTGATGATTCATAATCTATTGTTCCTCGAGAATTGCTGGAATTGATCCCAGTCCTGATTTACGCCACTATCATAACTTCAAAATAAATTAATAAAATATAAAAATAAAATAAAAATAAAAATAAAATAAAAATAAAAATAAAACTGTTCAATCTTTCCTCACTGTTCAATTTTATATTTTGTCGCCTTTGACAAAACTCATTTTGATTTCACAAACAGAGATTAGTGTTCTGTATTTTTTATGACATAAAGACAATAATAAAGACAATAATATAACACTTAAGAGTCCTAATATATAATTACTGAATTTATCCTGAATCATACTACCTGAATTTACCCCTAATTACTGAGTTCATTAATTTTTTATGTGTATCTTAGTAAAAAAATCGACCAAAAATTGTCAGTTTTTTAAATTAAAACCTTAATATTTAATGTCAAATTGAGATTTCATTCAGATTGATACTTCGCGTCTAACGCCTTCAGTGGCTGGCTGATAATAATGTTCATCGCAAATATTGAGATCGCTTGCGCTTATTATTTTTCTCCACAATTATTTTTAAATTTAAACACTAAATTTTTTTAAACTGTGTTGTTTTAATATATTGTTTAATGGTTTCAAATAATAAATTACTTCGGGTTAACATTTCTTTTACATTCTAAATTCTTATTAAAAATAATGATCCAAAAGAAGTTTAAGCTTTATAATTTGTCATGTGATAATTATTAATCGTTATTAAATGATTTGAACTTGAAAAGGGAAATTTCCTTTTGAAAATTTTAAGGATATTCATATTTCTTAGATATAATATGATATTTTCTCCAAACCTTTTTTTTAGCTAAGAAACATCGGTTCGTAGTTTAAAAAATGAAAGAATAAGGTTTTGCAAATTATGAACAAAGAAAATTATCTTTGTTGTGATAGCAAATTTAATAACATTTAAAGTGCTACATAATAATATCCCAAAATTATTCCATAAGTATAAAATACACAGTGGTTTGATATTGTTATTATAATTAAGATAATATAATGTTTTACTTAACTTTATTAAGAAATGAACATGCTCAAATGATATTAAAGCAAATAATAATATAACTTTATCTCTTACAGTGAATATAAATTTATTTCTAAAATGATCTTTTATTGAATGAAAATATTTAAATAAGATGATTAAAATATTAGGTTAAGCATATAATTTTTTTATTTTAAATTCTTGATGGGATAAAATAAATATAAAATGTAAAAATGATAAATGTTATAGAGTAAAATAAACTTAAAATGTATTATTTTAAAATTCATCTTACTAATTAATATTTCTATTAAAATTTTAGATGGTATTTTTAATTATTTATTTTGGATAATTTAAAGGTGTATAAAAAAGTTTAAGGTAAATAAAAAAAAGGTTAAAAAAGATTTAAGGTAAATAAAAAAGGTTAAAAAAAGTGTAAAAAAAGGTTTAAAGGTTTTCAAGTGAAAAAAAGCACAAAAAAATTAATTAAATGTTTAAAGGTTTAAAAGTGTAAAAAATTTTAAAGGTTAACATAAAGGTTTACATAAAAAGGTTAATATAAAGGTTTAATAAAAGGTAAAAAAGGTTTAATTTATAATTTAAATTAATTTAATAAATAAAAAAGGGTTAAATCTTTAAAAGTGTTTAAAAGGTTATGGTTTAAAGGTATTAATAACTTTAAAGAATAATTAAAAAAAAAGGTTAAAATGTTAATAGAAACATTTAAGGTTTAAAGGTTAAATTTAAAAAATAAAGAAGATAAAAAACTAAAAAAATTTTAAAGGTTTAAGAAAAAATAATTTAAAGGTTAAAAAAATAAATAATTTAAATTTTTTAATAAAGGTTAAAAGGTTAAAAAGATTTTATTTAAAAAATTAAATTTAAAAATTTGGAGGTTTTCATAAGTGTATAAAATATATAAAACAATTTAATGCTTTATAAAATAATTAAAAATTGGTAACAGTCTACTTCCAATAATATGTTATTTTTGGTTATTAACGTTTGTAAATGTTCCATAATTAATATTTATTTAATAAATATTTTTCATATTATAAGAACTTATTTAATTGTCTAAAATGCAAATGTGTAAACAGTAATAATAAAAGGTATAATTAATATTGGACTAAATAAACACAGTGTGTGATTTTTAAATTACACAATTGTTTTTATGACATTTGAATTCGAATTTATTACAATTCGAATTTAAATATATAAATATATATAAATATATTCAATATTATAATTACGAATTAAATATGTGTTGAATTTTGTGACCGCATTTGCTTAAAAGGTATTGTTTTTTTAAATTTTGTTAAATCGTAAGTTGTTTATTTTTATAACTAAAACATTATTATTAAAAAGGAACTTATTTGTCAAAAAAATTATTAAATTTGTTCAATATAGCGTGAAATTAATTATATACTTTGTTATTTACATACACATTAAAAATATGTTTATTTAACACGGTGAAAATTCTTCACATATGCAATTTATATTTAATGAAATTCATTTATTACATAAATACAAAATTTTAAGACTTATTCTTATTGATAATGCTTTTAAGATTACAAATGAAGACATGTTAATTTTCTAATTTTACTAGTTTTGAAGAAATCAAATTTTTCTTATGAATAGGAGTCTGAAATGTAGTCGTCTGCAGGTCCACAGAAACCTTTCAATTGCACTACTACTCAACTTGATATTGCTCATCGTATCATCTTCACCTGTCTTGACTGATTCATCCTACAAGCATACGGTAAATAAAATAATATAATAAATAAAATAAAATAATATTAATAATATATATTAATAAATAATATTGCTAAGTCAATGACGCAATCTGCATTGTGCCCAGTATAACATCCGCAGGCTATGTTTAGTGGAAGTTGGTTCACATCCGCTGGCTGGGTACGTTGCAGTCACTTCCTTCGAAAATGAGGATGCATTCTAAGAGTTTATAACAAACTCACTTCAACATTGACTGATTAGCTGGCTTGTTTAAGAATTTTTCACATGATTCTCAAAAGGGATCGTTTGCTTATAGGATCAAAGGGATCATTTGCCTAGTCTTTCCAAAAGTAATCAAATTGGAATCAAGCTTATTCAAAATTTGTTGTACATAAATTTAGCTAAAAGCATATAATTTAGTTTAAATCATTAAAAAATGCATATATGCTCATATTTTTTTTTATTTGGTTCAATCTAAAAAAATCTTTTCACTTTACAATTGGTTCAGTTAATACAATCTCTCATTTATAAAATATTTTTTCACATTTAAATTTGTATTTTTAGATTTCGTGTGAATGTATTACTATATTTAACTAATATTTAAAAAATTTCTTTTATCAAATTTATTTTTATAGTGTATACGTTATGTTAAATGAAAATGCAGGGTGGCAAATATTTAATCCGTTTTGGATAAAAAAGCATACAAAGATAACTTCACAAATTTTGTAATACAGTTGCCATACATAATATAACGCAGGTCAGGAAACAAAGAAAAATTTCGGTGTGTCATATTCTATTTTTAAAAAAAAGCACGAAACTGATAAAAGAACATTATAATGAGACGCGATAATATATCATGGGGCTAGTGTATTTGAAAGAGAATTTTTTATATGTTAGGAAAGGCCCAGGTTATATAAAGTATATATCCCTGTTTTAAATTAGCGCTTTGTGACATGCATGTATCAAAAGGCATATGGCATTTACTATTTGCTTTTTTTATAATTTGCCCCCTTCGTGCTGTAGTTCAGCAAAATATGTATTATTGTGATGCAAATTACACATAACTGTGAGATAAAATATCCACAACTATGAGGCAAAATATCCGCAATTATGAAATAAAATATCCATACTGTGAGTCAAAATATCCATAACTTATCTTTTCCATAAATTTTTTTAAGCTGGTCAAGACTGGTCGAATCTTTTGTACTTGATTTAAATAATATTGTGAACATAAAATAATTTATGAAACTCACTGTTTGTGGAAATGAAACTCACTTAAGCATTCAGACATCTTGAATACTAGATTAACATATAAAAATAAGCAAATAACAGAATATATAATAATTAGGTATTTTGATATTTTGTATCTAAAATCATTTCACTTATAACGTTAAGTGTGATTTTGCGTATATGCATACACACACACACACACACACTATTCTGAATAAATTTATTTTTTTAGATTGACTAAAAAAATTTATGGCAAAAACAAGTTTTCTGTAAATTCTAAATTTCAGTTAACAATAATCAAAACTTGTGATATATGTATTTGCTGCAAACAACATACGTACTTCCACCAAATTCATTACATTACCATTAACAATGAATACTCTGCACTCAGTACTGATACTGATTATATACTCAGTATTGATTAAACAACAGTTTATTGATATTCATAAAAAAATGAGTTCGCGTGCATCGACACAAATTTCGAAGTTTCTACGTGTAAAATATTAAAATCGTCCATTAAATTTATCTTTAATCTTTTCCAGTTTGCTTCCAAAGTGCTGAACCTTCAAGGTTCGTTACCACATTGACGATATTTTGCATTTTGCTGTAGGGCAATGTACATAACAAACAAAAACATATTTCATGTTAAATCCAATCAACGATTCATCAAACGAACGATTCAAAATACAAAAAGTTAAAATCTTTTTCAAGTCAAACATTTACTTACGAGTTAGCTTTAAATGTTATTTTATCTAATTATATGTGGTAATTTATATTTAACTCTTTGTGTTTTTTTCTTAGGAATGGTTATGCAAAGGTGTTCTCACTTTGCAAATGTACTCCTCTCTGTCAAGTATCAACTGGATGTTTGTAGAAGGCCTGCTGTTGCACAGCAGAGTAACAGTGCACATTTTCAAGAAAGACGCCCCTTTTAAATTGTACTACTGTATCGCATGGGGTATGTTGCTGGTTTCATTAGAAATGCATTTTAACTTATTTTCCTTAATACAATTACTAATATTTATTTCTCTTAATTAAAAATAAATTTTATTCTTAAAAATATAGGATTTATTTTTTTCCCAGGAATATATCATAGCCGTTACAATTTTAATATGAGAGCATTTGATTAGTAGCAGTGTTGAGATATGGTGTTTAGAATCGGTAGTGTTACTCGCGTCTGTAGCATATCTTCAAGCTACACGTTTCGCCTGGGTAGTGCTAAATGAGTGACGTTGGTGCAGCCCTTGATTGTGGCATGAAGTTAACTGTCTAATTTGCCAGCTGCATTAAAAAACATATAATAATTAGTCAATTTGCTCTTGTTCTTTATTATATCATATACTACTAAAGTGTTTTATACATATGGTATAAAATTAACAAAAGTCTTTTGAGTTTAAAGAGCGTTTTTTGTGCCACAATTATGCAAAAACTAATTATGGTATAATATTGAAATCATGAATAATTAATTAAGATGGTGAATACAAGAAAAATAATACAATAATACAGAAATAAATGTTTTTCATAGTTTTGAAATGCATATGCATTTGAATTCCTGTATGAGACCTGCATATCATCATATTTGACAGATAAGATAATTTTGATCGGTATCTAAGTTAATTATTAATCTGGCCTTCTCTAAAGCGTTTATAGTTAAAAAACAAGACAATTCTTGTAAACAAAATATTTCCAGATTTGTTTTTATCCAATACCATAAACCGATCTAGGATACTAATTATCTAATTTGCCCAATTTTCTAAAAATGGTATTGTCCATTGTCCAATGTTATTAAGTTTGTGTTTAACATTTATTTTTCTTTCAATAAAATTTCGTCATTTTTTGTCGAGAAAAAGCATTTTCAGTGGTTTTTATATCGGAATTTACTTTTACTAACTTCCACACACACACACACACACAAAAAAAAATGTTTCCAAGAAAATTATGCAATGACCCATAATTTCACCCGAAATGTTAAGATCTTTTTTAGCGTATAATCCATGGATCACAGGCAGGAAATTATGGCATTTTACCATAAATAATTTATTGTATATCATAGATTTATTGGCCACTTTATTTTCTATACCTACAGTATTTCCTGCTCTCTGCATTGGACTGTGGTGTCTCCTGATGGCATACCATCACAATACCCATTGCTGGTCTGGGTATGGAGGTCAACAATATATATGGCTCATCACCGGACCCATGATAGCAGCTCTTTTGGTAAGTCTCATCTGATGATCCTTTTCCATAGAAATTCTTCAAAAGAGTATCATTATGAAGGAATATCCATCAAAGTCGAAGGCGTACTTCGATTTGATGAGAGCCATATATTTGTATGCAGTATAAAGAACCCAAAAACCGAACGAAAGAGATAATGATAGTTCGTGGTTTAGTTTTATCTGTCCTTTGAATTTATTCAATATTCGTAATATAGATATCGGCATTTTTACGTGCTGTGAAATTGAGGTTAATTTCAGGTCTTCTCGTACGAATAGAAATGCGAATCGTTGCAAAGAAAATAAGTTGTTCGTATGGCAAGTAGGCAATTGAGTTGCTATTTGAATTGAATATATTATTTGAATTACAGGAGTATAGCTTAGCTACATAATGCTTTATTGATTGTTGTGATGAGTATGGATTTATATTTATCCTATATAATACTTACTCTTGCTTTATAATTTATAATTATTTCTGTATTGATTTATAAAAAACTATCATTACTTGCGCTCATAAATTGCTCATTATTATATAGATTTATATACATACAATATTTAATGCGCAATTTTTTTACGTTAAAATTGACTAAAACTGCATTTAAAGTAAATAAATAGATGCTGATAGTTTTTTAAATTTAAATATTTAAAATACATTACAAGAATATTTTTACAGAAGTTGAAATAATAATTAATGCAATTTCTGTAGAATTTTATAATTTAAGTTGATAATTGTAATTGATAATTTAAATTTTAAAATTGTATTTTTAAAAATTATAAATGATTCGTGATGTTTTATTCGGAACATTATAATTTGTGTGTCCTTTTCTCATCAATGAGTATAGACCGTTCAAAAAGTGTCATTTGCCTTTGTTAGTAGAATCTATGGTTTAAATTCATTTCACAAAAAATTAGCACATTAAAAGTTGGAGAAATAATGTTGATGTTTATTAACTGATTAATACAAATAATGTACATTTAAAAGTGATATTGATACATTTAAAAATATATCAGTAATATTAATTGGTTGTTATTAAATTTATTAAAATGGCTTACAAGAAATTGTGGTAAACATCAAAACTAGTTGTATATTAAATTTGATTTGCTATCAATAATGATTTATTATTAAACTATAATTGATATATTGAATTTTACATCGAATAAGGTGATATACAAATTATTCGTGGAAAAAATGAGATATATTGATAGTATTAATTGATTGATATTAAATTTATTAAAAACGCCGAATAAAAATTATAAATAATCTTAAGTACATGAATATTATTTATCATCAGTGATTATTTTTAAAACATGTTTCATAAATAACTTGTGCTTGCTTTATAATTTATAAATATTTCCATATTGATTATTTTTTTATAAATGCATACAATATTTAATGCTCATTTTTTTTAAAATTAAAAAAATAACTAAAACTGCATTTAAAATAAATAAATTGATGTTGATAAATTTTCAAATTATTCAAAGTACATTACAAGAATATTTTTACTGAAACTGAAATAATTCTTACGCAATTTTAATAAAATATATAATTTAAGCTGATTAATTGTATTTAATAATTTAAATTAATTTATTCAGTTTTTTACTGAATTAAGTAATAATTAATTGTATAATTTCAGTTATGTGGGTTGAAATTATCAAAATAATTCCATAAATATTAACTGAGTTATTAATTTTAAAATTGTATGTTTAAAAAGTACATTACAAGAATATTTTTACAGAAACTGAAATAATTCTTACGCAATTTTAATAAAATATATAATTTAAGCTGATTAATTGTATTTAATAATTTAAATTAATTTATTCAGTTTTTTACTGAATTAAGTAATAATTAATTGTATAATTTCAGTTATGTGGGTTGAAATTATCAAAATAATTCCATAAATATTAACTGAGTTATTAATTTTAAAATTGTATGTTTAAAAAGTACATTACAAGAATATTTTTACAGAAACTGAAATAATTCTTACGCAATTTTAATAAAATATATAATTTAAGCTGATTAATTGTATTTAATAATTTAAATTAATTTTTCAGTTTTTTACTGAATTAAGTAATAATTAATTGTATAATTTCAGTTATGTGGGTTGAAATTATCAAAATAATTCCATAAATATTAACTGAGTTATTAATTTTAAAATTGTATGTTTAAAAAGTACATTACAAGAATATTTTTACAGAAACTGAAATAATTCTTACGCAATTTTAATAAAATATATAATTTAAGCTGATTAATTGTATTTAATAATTTAAATTAATTTATTCAGTTTTTTACTGAATTAAGTAATAATTAATTGTATAATTTCAGTTATGTGGGTTGAAATTATCAAAATAATTCCATAAATATTAACTGAGTTATTAATTTTAAAATTGTATGTTTAAAAAGTACATTACAAGAATATTTTTACAGAAACTGAAATAATTCTTACGCAATTTTAATAAAGTATATAATTTAAGCTGATTAATTGTATTTAATAATTTAAATTAATTTATTCAGTTTTTCCTGAATTAAGTAATAATTAATTGCATAATTTCAGTTATGAGGGTTGAAATTATCAAAATAATTCCATAAATATTAACTGAGTTATTAATTTTAAAATTGTATTTTTAAAAAGTAGGAATCTTAAAACGTTTTGCAATGATTTATTCAGAATATATTTGTGTTTCCCTTTCTCATCAATGAGTTCAAAAAGTGACGTTTGCTTTTGTTAGTACAGAATTTTTACATTGTTCAATTTTTTCGGTTGTTCATTATAATTTCCATATCCTTTTATTCTTAATAATTTAAACGTTTTGATATATTTGAAAAGAAAAACTGTTAAAAAGTTTTAATTTTTTCAAAATTTAAAAATTAAAATTTACTTCGTTTAAATTTACTTTGATTAAATTTATTTCATTGTATTAAATAAAAATTAACACATTAAAAGTTGGAGAAATAATATTAATATTTATTTACTAATTGATACAAATAATGTAAATTGAAATGTGATATTAACCGTTTTGAAAATGTATTGATAACATTAATTGATTGTTATTTATTTTATTTAAAAAGGCGTATAAGAAATTATTAATAATGATAAGCATGAATTTTAAACTTGTTTTACTATCAGGCAGGATTTATTATTAAAATAATTTATTATTAAATTAAATTTTCCATTCGCATAAGGTGATATGCAAATTATTTCTGATAAACAGGAGTCATATTGATAATATTAATTGATTGTTATTAAATTTACTAAAAAGGCGTCTAAGAAATCATAAATAATGATAAATATTGAAGATTGATAATATATTTATTTTTTATCATTAGTGATAATTTATTTTAAAACTTATTTCATAAACTAACATGGGGATATTCAAATTTTTCTTAGTAAAAGAAATACTTTTATTTTAACTCCTGATTTAACATTTAAACATGTGCTATAAATGTACGACGAATCGACGAATCGACGAATCGCGATTATTTAATCGCTTTCAAGTAGGCCTGAAAAAGGAAATTTCAATACATATATAGAAATAAAAACTTTTATTGAAATATTTCAAATTTTTTTAAAAGTCGTTTGAAGATATTACTTTAATAGTATGATATTAAACTTTTCCTATTGTATTTAAAGTATTTTCTAAAATGCTTTATGCATTGTGGATTTCATAGAACAAATTTTTTGATATAATTTTGTATTCATCTTTTTTAAAATTATATTTTAAATGTCCTTTTAAAGAATATGAATATAGAATTCAAAGAGTAATTTTTGAATTTTCTGATTGAAACTTCGTACCAGTCTGATATTAACTGGTATAAAGGAAGGCTAGGTTGTAAGACATATATTTCAAGATATTTGATAAAAAAATTATAAATACGAATTAATTAGTTATTGATTTCTTTTAATTAAAAAACAACTAACTATTGCTAAATAATTTTATAGATTTAATTATATTATTACTGAGAATCTTTATGTAATTTTACAGATTAATTTAATTATATTATTACTTATATTTATTGATTAATTCTCATTAATTTGAAAGTTTTGATATTTTTTTTAAACAATTGTTTAAAAATTTTACATTGTTCTATTTTTGCTGCTATTTCAAATTGTCATACGAAATTTTCAGATCCAATAATTCATATTAATTTAAACTTTTCTATGTTTTTTAAAACACAACCGTTTAAAATTTTTAATTTTCCAAATCACACTTAAAATTGTAAAGTCTAGTAGAAATGAAGAAACTTCTAATGAAATGAAAAAATTAAATTATTCTTTTTTAAACTACAATGTTTCGATTTCTTTATTCCATTTTTTACCTTCTTAAAAAAACACTATGTGACTTTTTAATAAATTTAATAATTTTTACTTAGGTAAATATTTGTAAATAATCATCTTAAAACCTTTATGTAGCATTAATATCTACAATAATGAAACTTCCTGATAAAATACTTCTTACAAACTTTTGTCAGAATATTTGTTATGGGTACTTGAATACGATGAAAATTACAAACCTTTCAGCTTAATTTTAAAGTACGTAATAGTTAGAGGACTATTATCTTAAACATGATGTATTGCGTGTCATCTGACGTCAACAGAGAGTGCAATCGACCATTCCAGATAATGACGAGAAGAAGCGAAGGTAATGAATGACAATTAAAAGACAAACATTGTTCAATTTCAGCGGAGGAAGTTTATGAAAACAGCGGAAGTGACAGTTAATTAAAACCATTATTTTTCCCTTGGATGACCTTTAAAGCAGCGGAAACAAAACTGCAATTCTGTTTCTATCACTTTGCCTCAGTGTTAAATGAGATCGTAGAAATTAACATGGAGAGAGTATGAATTAGATGCACTAATATTAATAATTGGCATGGATTTGATATTACAGGAATCATTTAATGAAAATTTAATGAGTAATTTTAAATATTTACTTAATAATAGAGGAAAAATATATAGAGACTCAAATTAAAAAAAAAAGATAATTAGTAATAAAACTGCATTGTGTATTTAGTTTACCTTTTTTACAGGATTAATTTAATGAAAAATTAATATACATTTTTAAATGTTAAAGCTATTTTTAAACAAAAGAAACACAACTGCAATTCTGTTTCTATCACTTTGCCTCAGTGTTAAATGAGATAGTAGAAATTAATATGGATTAGATGGATAATGTTAAGAATTAGCATGAATTTGATCTTACAGGAATAATTTAAGGAAAAATTAGTATGTATTTTTAAATATTTATTTGCAAATAGAGGAAAAGGGTATACAGACTCAAATTAAAAAAGAATTAATAATAAAACCATATTGTGTATTTAGTCTACTTTTTTTTAACGCTTAGCATTTTTAAATAAAGGTTATTCTCTATTAAAACGCCAAAAATACAACAAATTATTCTTATAAAGAATTCCGCATGGAGAATTTATCACACTGTATCCTCGTTATGGTACGATAATTTGATCCAGTATGATATCCTGGTATGGTACCATAATTTGGTTCGGTATGGTACCGTAGTATTGTACCATAATTTCTTCCGATATGGGATCTTGGTATGGTATCCTGGAATGATACCATAATTTGGTCCGAGATGGTATTCTGATATGGTACCATAATTTTTCACCATTACATTATCTATAGAAAATCCAGCATTACCAGGTAAAACCACCGTAGACATGTTACGCTGTACTCATTTTGGATTCATAATTTGGAGCAAGCCTTGATCCCCAATTTAAATCAGTAGTTATTAAAACCTGAGGGGTGTACATAGGGTTCCACCCTCTTTTTCCTATCGTAACAAAACTTTCCGGCTTAGAAGAAAAAGGCAATCCATATTTTGATTCAGCTTATATTAACCTACTTATGTAAAATATAAGTAGGCCAATACAAACTGAATTGAAATATTATTTGCCTTTTTGCCACATGAGAGTTGGACTTTAACTAAATCACAGGCTGAACAGTTGGTCATTTTTAGCGAAAGGCTCTTAGTAATGTATTGTGCTGTGAATGAAAATAGATTGGGGAGGTAATGACATAATCTTCAGCTGCATAGGTTGTTTAAGAAGGCAGATATCATTAAATTCACCAACATAGGACGTATGAGGTTTGTGGGTCACATCTTTGACGACATTATCTTTGACATTACATTCATATTTGACATTTACGATATTCAACTACCTACCTTTTTTAACTACAATAAGGGTAGGCCTAAGTCGAGATGGACCGATTGTGTGGAATCAGATTTTAAAGTTTTAAGAGTTACTAATTGGAAATCTGCCACAAAGCAGAGGTTGGAATAGAAGAAGGTTTTTGGGAAGGCCTTGCCCCACCGTGGATTGTCGAGTCAATAAAAGAGAGAAAGAATGTAAAATAGCCTTTTCATATTTAGTTAAACAAAATATCAATCTCGATTGGTTTGATTTGTCGCTTTACTATCATCTTGTGCACACGATGGCTAAACAGACCGGGTCCTACAGTTTAAAGGGGATTCCGAACCACTAACAAATATCCATGCCACTGTAGTACAAACGGCCAGGGTGCTAGCCTATTGACCATCAGGCCGCGCAATCTCGATTGGATATTGAAGATAACTTACTGTTTGCGATTCCCAATATAGTTCCCAATACATAAGCCGTCATGAGCTTTTTGCAAGCGAATATTTCACACTTATTTCTAATGATGTAAAGCTTTTTGGAAATTACTTTTCATTAAAATATACTTAAACCATTAATAAAATCATTGCTTCATAAAATTATATCTTTTATTCAGTCCTCTTTTAAGACAGAAATATAAGCGCATATCCCAGGAAGAATTTAACTACATTACTATTAAAAACCCCTTCTACTATATATCCCAGAGTCGCGACAAACTTTTATACGAAATAAAGTGTCGGACATGAAATAATTTGCATGCTACCATTATAAGGATAGTGTAACAAACGAAAAACGGTTTCTTGCGAAATCGAAAAGAAATTAAAAAAGAGAAATAAGAAGCTCTTCCGAATCTTTTGAATGGCATAGAATATTTTGAAAGGACCTAGTTCAAAAAATTATAAAGAAGAAAAAAAAGAAATCTTGAAAGTCCTGGAGCTAAGACCTACAAAGACCGTCAAATAAAATTTGTCTTTTTTTCACCTTAGCGTGCAAAAGTTCTTCGGAAATGATGAAAAACGTTTTGCAAAGAAGACTCAGGGCAATAAGTTTGTAGCAAAATATCGAATTTCCAGAATAAATTATGTCCGGGGAGTTACAAGGATTCTTACAAATTCTTGTTGAGCAGTTTTGAGTAATTCTACATTTTATTTCTCTTATAGAAACTTTTGCCGAAAAATAATTAACATAGAAAATATTTATTTAAAAGAAACTAATGCCATTTATTATATACGATGATTAAAAGTATTGTGGTTAATCTTTATGGCACAGTTATAACCACGTAGTACAGCTGCAACTTGAACATGAACCGATTTATTTGCTAAATACTTGTTGCATTAATAAATTATTTTAACTTGATGTACAAGCATATTCGCAACTCCACTTACAGACTTCGAGGTTTGGTTTGACGCTCTGCGATCATTTTTTGCACACTATAGTCTAATTAGACTGGGACCTATAGTTTAATGGGGATTCCGAACCACTCACAAACATTCATTGTGGAGGTAAAGACATAATTTTGCGTTATATAGGTTGTTTAAGGAGGCAGATATCATTAAATTCACCAAGGTAGGACGTATGAGGTTTGCAGGTCACATCTGTCGAATGGAATCTCTCATCTTTGACATTTACGATATTCAATTATAGTATACCTTTTGGAACTAGAACTAGGGGTAGGCCCAAATTGAGATGGATCGATGGTGTGGAGGCAGACTTTAAAGTTGAAGAGTTACTAATTGGACATCTGTCGCAAAGCAGAGATGAGAATGGAAGAAGTGAAGGCCTTGTTTTACTAAGGGCTGTCGAGTCAATAAGTTTTAAGTGTTACTAACTAGAAATCTGACGCAAAGAAGGGATTGGAATGGAAGAAGATTCGCGGGAAAGCCTTGGCTCACCATGGGTTGTCTAATCAATAAAAGAAAGAAATAATGTAAAATTTGCTTTCACAATTAGTTGCCATTAAAATAAAATATCAATCTCGATTGGATACAGAAGACGATTGTAAGGTTCGAATCCTGGAGGTGGCATGGATGTTTGTTAGTGGTTCGGAATCCACGTTAAGTTGTAAGTCCAGGTCTAATTAGTCTAAAGTATGCACTAAATGACCAGTATAGAGAGAAACCAAACCAAACCAGAAGATGACTTATTACTTGTACTTTACCGATACAGGTCCCAACACAGAAGCATTCATGAATTCTTTGCAAGAGCATATTTCACATTGATTTCTTATGATGCAAAATTATTTTAAAATTATTTTCCCTTAAAAAATTCCTAAACTATTAATAGAATCATTGCTTCATAAAGTTATATGTTTTATTCAGACCTCTATTAAGACAAAAACATAAGCGCAAATACCGGAAAGAATTTAACTTAACTAAATTACGATTAAACAAGTAATATAAAAAAATTTTAAAGTCAATTCTTACTTTTTTTCACTCTATTGCAGAAAGTCCTTTATAAATAAAGTGCTGAAATTTTCCTCTTACATCTGGCGCCATCTATTGGTAGATACATGCAACTTAAATCTAAAAAAAAACTATAATTAATTAATTAAATGAAATTATTATTTGAAAACACTGTATTAACATCAAGTACAATCCACTAACAAGTTCAAAAACATGTTTTTGAACTTGAGTGGAGGAATAGAAAGTGTTTTATTAACGATTAAAAATTGGAACAGTATATATATATATATATATATATATATATATAGGGAGAATGTGAACTGATAGTAGGAATTGAAAAACATTCAACTGTTTATCCAGAATTCGAGTGAAAATGTTACACGAAATAAAGTGTCGGAGATGAAACAATTTGCATGCTACCTTTTTAGGATAGTGTGTCAAACGAAAAACGGTTTTTTGCGAAATCGAAAAGAAATTAAAAAAGAGAAATAAGAAGCTCTTCTGAATCTTTTGAATGGCATAGAATATTTTGAAAGAATCTGGTTCAAAAAAACATAAAGAAGTAGAAAAAGGAATCGTGAAGTCCTGAAGCTATAAGACCTACAAAGAACCGTCAGATAAAAATTGCCTTTTTTTCCACCTTAGTGAGTAAAAGTTCTTCGGAAATGATGAAAAACGTTTTGCAAAGAAGACTCAGGGCAATAAGTTTGTAGCAATATATCGAATTTCCAGAATAAATTATGAACGGGGATTTACAAGGATTCCAAACTTAAAAATTCTTGCTGAGCAGAGTTGAGTAAATTTAGAGTTTACTACTGTGCCCGAAAAGTAAGACCAATTATTATTTTTTTTCAAAAACTCTTTATTTATTCTTCCAAATTTATTTCAGCGTTCTGGTGGCCAAGTGGCCAGCGCTCTGGCCTTTGGTATCCCAGGCTTCAGGTTCGAATCGTGGCGGTGGCATGGATGCTTGTGAGTGGTTCGGAATCCACTTTAAACTGTAGGTCCCGGTCTGTTTAGCCCAAAGTGTGCATAAGATGACCGTAGAGCCACCAACCAAGCAACCAATCCAAATTTATTTCATCGCATTCAAAGTAAACCCCTCGGGATAAAAGGCATTTAAGCCAACTTTTTAAAATTCTCAATGCATGCTAAAGTGGCATCGGCAGGGATGGCCTTCAAAGCGGGCGCCGATTCGCGTTGAATCCCTTTAATCGACTCAAAACGGTGTCTCGGAGTGGACTTTTCAGTTTAGGAAATAGCCAGAAGTCTCACGGTGTGAATACGGTGGAACAATATGAATTTCATTTTTGATGAAACAGTCACGAAGAATCAATGCAGTGTGAGCGGGTGCATTCAGTGTTTTCGGTACCAATCGAGATTTGACGCGTTTGAGGCCGAAAATGGAATTGGCCGATCCTTTTGAAATTCCAACATCGTCAGAAAGGTTTCTAATTGTAAATCGACGGTTTTCAATCACCAAATCTTGTTTATACCACTGCTGCTTGTTTATACCAATACTAAAGCACTATTTATACCACTTCTAAACATTTCTTTCCGATATAGGTTTTCTGCAATATTCTATACGTTTCCGCAAACAAAATTTAATGCAAGTTCTTTGTTCAATTAATTCAGACATTTCAATAATCGCCGTAATCAGTTTTAGCGTTTCGCAAAATCAAGCGTAACTCAAACACTAATGAATGTTTTGACGTCAAATTTCACACAGATGTCAAGAACAGTGCCAGCAACCTAAAAAAGAAAACAAAATTGAAATTCCATAAGCCCCGTTTATTTTAAATTGAAAATTATCTTACTTTCTGAACACAGCAGTATTTCTCTTGCAGAAACGTTTGCTGAAAAATAAATAATATAGAAAATAGTTATTTTAAAACATTAATTCCATCTACTATATGTTGATTAAAAGAATTGTGGCTAATCTTTAAGTCACAGTTATAGCCACTTGGTACAGCTGCATGGTGGATGTGAAGTGATACTTGTTGCTTAAGGAATTATTCTAACTTGATGTACAAGGAAATTCGCAAATCTACTTACAGACTTTGATGTTTGGTTTGACACTCTACGATTAATTTTTGCACACTTTAGTCTAATGACCGGGATCTACAGCTTAACGTGGATTACGAACCAGTAACAAACATTCATGCCACCGCCAGGATTTGGACATGAAGCCTGTGGTTTCAAAGGCCAGAGTTCTAGCCAATTGGCCATCAGGCTGCCAGACTTGGAGGAGACTGGTAAAGTCCGCAAATAATTACAATCACGAAGGAAAGCAGGAAATGCTACATAGATGGCATACACACGACAAATGCAATATGGAGATTAATTATCCACAAACAAAAGAGTACAACAATAGGTACAATGTAAGACATTATTATTATAAGTGACTTTTCTTGTCATTGTTGCACGCTTGGCAACTGCGCCACATCAATATCAGTCGTTTCAGGATCATAGAAGCGGTTAGGAGTGTTCGTATGCGTGGTCGATGTCAGTATCTGCAAAGGTCTCGTAAAGATTTTTTTTTGGAGATAGGTTATGAAAAAAATATGACATGTTGTTGTTTCTTATCTCATTTGGTAGACAGCAACATTTAGACCAAGTCCATGAACCAATGTAGACTTAATCCGACGAGTCACGATAAAGTGTAAAACATGAAGCTTCTTTTTTGAAGTCATCAAAAGGGAGAAGTCTGACTTTGGCCCACAAAATTAATATGTGATAAATTAAATGATAGAAAAAATCATGCAACAAAGGCTACCATACCGTAGGGGTCCCAAATAGTCATGTTGACTCAAAAAAGTGCAAAAGCCCACATTGAGTAATGTAATATAGCTCCATCTTGTTGAAACCGAAATAGATGACGCAAGATTTCCAGATTTTATCTTATAGCGGATCCTCCATTTCCGTTATCTAGATATTACATGAAATGAATATCAGCGTACTCATGATTGGTAAGACGATGCATGTTCTCCGAACACAATCAACGGCTTTAATGAAACACCCACTTAAGTCGATTTTTTAACTAGGCCATTTTAACCATTTATTTACTCCTCGTCATGCTTTTCTATGTAACTCTGACCCCTATCGGTTTTCCCTATGTACGCAGAATTCCAAAAAACTATATATTTGGCATAATAAATGGTATTTCAAAAAGAATAGGGCAAACTTCTCGTAATATACACCAAGACAATTTTCATCACACAGTGCAGTGAGGGAAATAATAGCAAAGGTGCTAAGGAATTCGGGAACACTCACTCTACAAAAGTTTAAAGTCTCATTCCTGTCATACGTTTTTTCATACCATGCATGTAGATACGTTTTGAACTCTACGCATGATTTGGAGTATGCGAAATTTTATAGCGAACAACTTTTAATAGTAGTCGTATTGCTTGGGAGTATGGCGCCATTTACTAAAATAAAAACAAAATTTATATGCATTTTATCATGGAGCTGAACGTCTGCAGCTGTGGTTATTTGAAAGAAGAACGCTCTTGAATCGTGAATGAACGTTAATATTCGGATTTGGTTTGGTTTGATTTATTGCTCTACTGTAATTTGTTTTGCACTCTTTAGACTAATTAGAACAGGACCTACAGTTTTAATGAGAATTCTGAACCACCTCACAAACATTTATGCCACCCGCCAGGATAGGAACCTGAAGCCAAAGGCCAAACCGCTAGTCAATTATCCATCAAGCCACTTAAACAGGCCAAACCGCTAGTCAATTATCCATCAAGCCATCCACCACTCAAGCCAAGTGGAGACTGTAATCATCCAAGTTCAATTACATGACTTATAGCTTCACTATGCAGGCATGTCCCATTGCAGCGTCTAATGGATTATGTGGGATTACAATATGCACCCGCACTTCACCTTTGTTACTGTTCACCATTCAATTTTTGTTGGTGTACATTGATTAATAAATCAATCTTTCACTTATTTGTTGTCCTTCTATTGCTCGTGTTTTCTGCGTCATCATTTCAGATCCAGCATTGATATGTGTTTCCGAACCATCTAAATCCTCTCGTCAAATAACCATTATTGAAGTTTGTAAGCCCGGCCCTGAAATCCCTTGTATAATCATTAGCTTTCACTAATATTAAATAAAATATTTAATAATCTAAATTAAAGTAAAATCTTTTAAAGGAATCTCAAATAAAAATCATTCCACATAATTCATAAATAAAATATCAGTTCTAATTCATCTTACAGCTATTGTGACTGCCCAAAATAAGCAGTATTTGTAGGGAAGCTGAAAGGATTGTTGAAGAAAAAGAAGCTTCTACAAGTAAATGAAAGGTAGAAGGCATCGTATATTTAAACGGATTTACGAATCTTATGTAAATATTTCTTTTATCAGAGTACCAAAAGAAAAACTTTGCATTTTTTGTAAAGAAAGGTTCAAAAGAAGCGTTTCAGTTCGGCATACAATATATACGTGAAAAGTATCAATTTCTTTTAATCCTAAGTTAAGTGTTTTTCTAAAAGTTTTTTTTTTCATTAATGCTAAGGGATTTTACTCTGCGTACAAGTTTTGGCTTTAAATGCGTTGGGTGTATTTTTGAGATTAGTTCGGAATTCTAAATTGTCCGTATTTAACAAGCGATGTATTGAAAACTTTCTTTGTGAATCCAATGTGCATGATCAAAAAGTGGGTATTAGAGCCATGAAGTTTTCAAAACTTTAAATGAGATTCCTGATATTTTTTGTACCTCAAACAATCTGACTAAACTGTCATCAATTCACACGATAATGTTGTTCCGAAACATTACCTTTCAAAATTTATTTTCAGCTCGTATTTTATCGCTCAAAACATTATTGAAGCCAGTATAATTTACTATGTGATTTAAAAACTTTTTATAACACCCAAACATTCCAAGCTTTTGCAAGAAACAGGTCACTCAATTACGTGGGTCGAGAATTCTTTCCATTGAGAGAAAGGAGATATAGATGATGGTGCAGAACTTTAGATGCTATCATTGGAGTGATCAATCCAGATTGTAGTGGCAAAATAAAAATGCATTGTAGTAACCATTCTCTTCTCATGTTATGATTCATCCTCAATGTCGGCCAAATGACTAGCGTTCTAGCCTTTGTTACCATAGGCTTCAGGTTCGAATCCTGGCAGTGACATGGTTGTTTGTTAGTGGTTCGGAATCCACTTTAAACTGTAGGTAACGGTCTGTTTAGCCCTCGTTTGCTCAGAATGACCATAGAGCGACAAATCAATTCAAACCATCCTCAGTGTCCGACAGCGTCTGATGGACACCATATGAGTAGTCCACTCATGGATGGAGGGAAGGGGGCCAGCTTCTGTTGTGATGGAGCACCCGTAGGTAGAAGTCTGCCTTGACTCCGTGTCGCTGAAGAAGGAGTGCAGTGCCTTCCAGGTGAACCTTTAGAAATACCTACACTGCATTTGCGTATCGTATCAGAGAAACCCGGAAAGCTCCCACCAGATAGTCAGGCTAGCGAGGCAAGAAGCTGAATATTCCAAAAACCATCAAGTCTCCTCTTTTTTAAAATAGTGTCTACAACAATGCCGCCAGGGGATTGAACCTCAACCCTAACACTCGCCAGCGACGCACGTTACCACGTAGCCACGGGCTTCCTTCCTCCTTGGTAACCCTATGTAACGCTTTATCTCTTACAAGTTTGTAGCAACAAAACAACCTAGATAAAAAATGTCAATGTAAATCAGTAGCATAAAATGACAATTATTTTATCAAGTACATCCAATTTTGATATCTTTTACCAAATGAAAAAAACATTGATGCCATAATTATTTAACTCTTTAACGGATTGCACAGAACAAATTTATAATTTTTTCAGATCGTTAAGAGTTAACTCGTGTGAAAAGTAATTTTTAGTACTGGGCTTAAAAGCGATTATTTTAGGCTACCTTGTACAATTCAAATATTTGGCACGTTGTTCTTAAGTGCCAAAAAGATTGATGAGGAATTGCTTGTTATTTGTTTCTCATCTCCACGTGAGTTTACTTTATGTTGTTGGGTTTTTTTTTTCAAAATCTGCGAAAGTGAAGACATTTTGAGTGATTACAGAAGTGACTTATTGTATAGTGATTTCGGCCCTCTCAAGGATTATAGGAATCAAAGGATTAGAGTTCTGATTCTAGTTTGCCATTGGACGAGCTAAATTGATGGCTGAATTTCTATAGAAAAAATAAATGAAACAAGAAAAAATACTTATTGATGATATTTCGAGCATTACATTGTTTCTAATTTTGTGATAAAATTGTTCTGTAAAGAATTTTTATTTGAAAAGAAACTGGTTATTTAAGAAGTTCATTAGTCCGACATTTAATCATATGGTAAAGTAAAAAGGTTCGTATAGGACAGAAAATCAAATATTTTAATATATTACAGCAGTGTGCTGCAGTCAATGCTGATTGTGATAGCAGATTTAATAAGGGATTGGATTTTAGGAACTACTACTACACCACATCACTGTGCTTAGAGCTGAGTGCCTCTTTACAGTTTGGGAATGATGTGGGTGAGAAGAAGTCTGATTGGGCTCTGTGACGCTCTACGGTCATAGGAAACCGGGACCTACGACTTAAAGTGTATTCCGAGCCCCTACGAACACCCATGGCACCACCGGAATTCGAACCCGATACTTGTGGTACCGAGCGCCAGAGCGCCAGCCACTCGGCCATCAGGTCCCTGAATTTTAGGAATTGGAATTGGAGTCCATGATTGTTTTTTAAAATTAAGATTTATCCTCTAAGAGCACAGTTCTCCTATCAAAGACTGGCGGTGTGATGGCCAAGTGGATAACGATCTGGCTTTTGGTATCACAGACTTCAAGTTTGAATCCTGGCGGTGGCATGGAAGTTTTACGAGTGGTTCGAAATCCACATTAAGCTGAGTTTCCCGGTATGTTTAACCCTCGTGTGCACAAGATGACCGTAGAGCGACAAACCAAGCACCAAACCTATCAGAGACTAATCATGGTGTATATATATATACATAGAATACAGCTAGTAAGCCTCCATTTAAAAACTGTTCTGATTTCTGATTACATAAATAAATATTTGTAATCACTCAGAACAGAAATACGATCCACTGGTTTAAAAGCAAGAAAACTTAGCAAGTGTACAAATTATTTTATGTATTCAAAAGTGTAATAATATTTTATTCTATTCCTATGTGTATTATTGCATCGACGTCATAGTGTTGTTCTTTTTTTATATATTCCTTTTTTTAAATATCTTTATTTTTTTTAATAAATTTTCTAGTATGCATTGTGTGTTTTGCTAATACAGTTTTTTTTATTATTTTTATTTTTTTTATTTATTTATTTATTTTATAAATGGAATATAAGCCTATCTTGATTGATGGTCCCATATACTATAAAAACAGATAAAGATAAAAATAAATAATAAAAGATAACATACAGATAAAAAACTTTGTACTATTAATTAAAAATTTTTTTTTCACTTTCAGAAGTAAAGAAAAGTTCATATCTCAACTAATTTATTAAAAATTAAACCTTATATATATTATTATCAAAATAATGGAAACGCCCTAGGTATATAAAGAATCTTTTATTAATGTAGCGTAGAACCGCCTTTGTCATGTAATACAGCTTGGACTCGCCTGGGAATCGAATTATACAAGTGCTGAATAGTGCTTAGAGGAATACTGAACCATTCTTCATGGAGATATTGTGAAAGTTTCGTTAATAAATGCAGGTGGAGGATATGAATTCCAGATTGATCGCTCTAAACTAAACCCTAACAGTTCGATAATATTGAGGTCGGGGGACTGTGCAGCCTAGGTAGAAGTTTCACTTCAAAATATTCATAAAACCATGATTGGATAGTTTCCACTGCATGAATAGGAGCATTATCATCCTAGAAAATTCATCTTCTGCAGGAAACAAAGTTTGCTTCATAGGATGAACCTGCATAGCTAAAACTTCTATATTTCTCCCCGGAGATCTTTCCTTTCAGGGTTGCGATTGGGCTACAAAAAAATGGTTACCCATACGATGACAGACCCACCTCCCTGCTTGATAGTTAGAAGAGACAATCACGATCATACTCTTATATATGAGTCCTCCAAACGTGAACCCTTCCTGTTGTGGTGAAAAGTGTGAAAGATGATTTGTTTGACTGTATAACTGTCCTCCTCTTATCAATCAACCTAGTTTTGTGGTTGTGGCACCATTGTAGACAACGTTTGGCATTAGCAGATATGACTTGAAGCTTAGAAATTGCTGCTCTGCCTTAAATGTCCTGTTTATAAAGGTGCCTCCTAACTGTAATTATTGACACTGGAGAATACAGATGCTGAATGAGTTCTGCTGTCACTTTTGCTGCAGTTATTCACTTTTGAGACATCACAATCCGCTTCAATACCCGTTTGTCTCTTTCACTCAGCTTCTCCTTCAGTCCACTGTTTTGCTTTGCCGAGCTTGTCCTGACAGTCTGTGTGTATGCTGTCATGACTTTAGACACCGTATCTCTAGAAACACCTAAAATCTGGGATGTTTCGTTTACACTTGCTCCAGCTAGTCGGGCTCCTATGATTTGGACTCTTTGAAAGTCTGTGAGATTTGATATTTTACGCTTTTGACAAAAATCCACGACGTATACAACTTCACTAAAGCTACCTCATACTACCACGATATATACTTTTTATATTTAAAAAATTGGTTAGATTATATTTTAATGCTTGCGAAGCAAATTCTTAAATGTCACATTTATTCATAGGTGTATCCATTATTTTGATAATCACCTGTATATAATAAAATAATCTCGATGCATGCTAACTTATTTTTGATTTTTTCTAAAATTATTTTGGTAATTGATTGAGATCATCTTTAGTTCAATTAATTTTTGCTAAAAATTGTGAAATTTTATTGAAAGTAATTCCGTTCCTATTAAAAAGTTGATACTAAAGAAAACTCCATTTGAATTGGATGTACGTGATTTCAATAATAATTAGAGTAATTGTAAGTAATAATTAATATATCTTCAGATTGCTTTAAACATTTAATGACCAAGGATTTTGTAACTTGGGGGATAATATGATAAAGATGAACTCAACAAGCAGAGCTAAGCGGAAAGCCCATGTGTTTATATTAATAAGCAACATAAATCAGTAGATAGAAAAGTCCTATTATTGGATTTCAGCTGGAGGGGAGGGAAGGGTAATATTATCTGTGGGGCTGTTATATTCGTTACGTATTGTGGGAGCCCGACTCGTGGCTTAGTGTCAATGTGCGCCTCTGGTGAGCATCTGAACTTTAATCCGCTGGGGGATTTGCTGTTTCAAAAAACGAAGACACTCGATCACGTTTGTGATGTTCAGCATCTTGTCTCGTTAGTCCCACTTCCTGGTGGTGTTTTCCGGGTTTTAAGCAAATGCGTAGTAGTTGCCCTTAAACGTCCTTCTGGAAGGCACTGCCCTCTTTCTTCAGTGTTTCGGAGCCAAATCAGACTTCTACCTACGGGTGCTACGCCGCAACAGAATCTGCCCCCTCCCCCATCTACGAGTAGACGACTCATTGGATGTCTGTCCCGCAACTGCAAGACACTGAGCATTAAACATTACAGCACAGCAACAACATATTGTTGGGGAAAATGTGTTTTTCAGTAATAGCAGGCACCCCTCGAAGTACTCTAGTAAACGTTGATTTTTTTACAGCTTTGTGTTGCCTTACCTTATAATGTTGTTAAAAATCACGAAGAATCAATGCAGTGTGAGCTGAGCTGGCGCATTCTGTGTTTTCGGTACCAATATAGATTTGACGCGTTTAAGGTATCTTACCTTATGATGTTGTTTTTTGACAACAACAACATTATAAGGTAAGATTTAAAAGAAAATTATTAAAGATGTATTAGTTATTTAAAATAGAGAGAGATAGGGAAAATAAATCAAATTGTATTTGACGATTTTCTGTATTTATAAACTTATCAATTTTAAGTAATTCTTAAAATGTTTCCATAAAAAGCGAAATACCTTCGCTTATTTTACAATACCAAAGCTCACAAAAAACACTTTCCCGTAGGGAATATATTGTTACATTTAATCCGCATTCGAAGTTTTTTCAAGTGGCTACATCATTAAAGGTAGCTGTGCAGCAAATGCAAATATGATTTAACAATTGCATACTTACATTTTACTGCTGGCACCATGAAAATAAACGAGGCAGTGACAAATCCTTTGTCAGTTTAGAATGTAATATTTACAAATTGAAAAATATAAATTATCTTAAACTGAGATTCATCATGCAACATCAGTTTCAAAGGAACCGTAAAATTAAATTTCAACATAAAATTTATCTTAGAGTGTTTCTCTTGAAACATACATAAAGTTATTTTTCGTCATCAAAATTGTCAAAAAGAAGGAAGTACATCTAGACAGTGAAAAATGGGGAAAAAAGTTCTCAAAAGGTTTGCTCTTGAGACAAGTGACATTGCAAAACTTGTTTTTAACATATTTAATGTCAATGCAATTTAAAATACAAATGACTTCAAGAAAAACTCGAGTAATTCAGCGATGGCTATGGTTTGCAAAGTTTATGAAGAACTATTCCTTTCTGAGATCCAAAGAAAGTAAAATGAGAAAGAAATAACACAAAGGCATTGTAAAGATTTATTTACCTGTTACACTACATTTCTGAAATACTATTGTGCCCAAAAAGTCAGACCAATTTTTTTTTTCAAAATCTCTATTTATTCTTCCAAATTTATTTCATCGCCTTCAAATTAATCCCATCCGGACACAATGCACTTATGCCAACTTTTATCAAATCCTCAATGCATGCTAAGAAGTCATCGTCAGGGATGACCTTCAAAGCGCAAAACTGAGCAAAGAACAAAGTTGAATGCAAGTTCTTTGCTCAATTAATTCAGACAGCTCAAAAATCGCCGGAATCAGTTTTAGCGTCCCACAAAGGCAAGCGTAACTCAAACACTAATGAATATTTTGACTTGGAATTTCACACAGATGTCAAGGATAGTGCCAGCAATCTAAAAAAGAAGAAAAAATTAAAATTCACGTGCCCCAGGAATTTTAAATTGAAAATTGTTCTTATTTTTTGGACACAGTAGTACAAGTTCCTGATAACTAAAGCAAGAGCATAAGCCATCAATGTCGGTATATATATCATTAAGAGTACGTCGCTAGATTGGATTAGAAGCTACATACAGTCATCTAGTGAGTAAAAATAACATAATTTTTAATGTCAAAACAATACATGTTGCTTGATAAAGCTATCTTTAGGACATTATAATTAATTTTTCATTGTTTTTCGTTGAGTTTCAGGGCATCTTGGTTATTTTTATGTATTCGTTTTTTTCTTTCTTGTTGATTTTTGCAATTATACTTAATGTTTGTGCTCGTCTAATGATTTTCAGTCTCGTTGTTGCAACTTATGCACATTTCTGACCTTGGATATATTCACTTTCACTTTTATATTATTTTTTTAATGCTGATTTTAATGAGAATAAATAAAAATCAAATGAAAATGTAATTATGAATGCTATTATGGCTTTGTTATATCTACTGATTACAACTCGCACGTAAAATAAATAAAGGAACACAAATGCATTGTAAAGAATTATGTACCTTTTACACTACGTTTATGAAATACAAATTCATGATAACAAAAGCAAGAACATAAACCCTTAATTTATATATATATATATATATATATATATATATATATATATATATATATATATATATATATATATATATATATATAATCATTAGTACGTCGCGAGATTTGTTTAGATTTACATCCAATCATTTAGTGAGCAAAAGTAACATGGTTTATAATGTCTGGAGAGTACATGTTCCTCGATATAACTGTCTTCAGTATATTATAATTAAGTTTTCATAGTTTTTCGCTGATTTTCAAAACATTTGGTTCTTTTTATGTATTCGCTTTTTCTTTCTTGTTGCTTTTTGCTATTATGTTTCTCATTTTAATGGGAATAAATAAAAAAAAAACAAATGAAAATGCATGTAAAGCGAATGCTATTAGTATTTTGTTATACTAATTGATTATATTTCTAAATAGTCTCTTGTCCATTCTCTCTTTTTGAATGGCACTAACTGTGCAACACATTAAAATTAATGTACAGGGAATGCTGTTAAACCTTTGCTTTTAATACTAACTGATGTTTCCCATAAATACCTTACGCAATCTCGATTTGTTTTATATACTATGTATTGAAAGTCAGAGATTAAAACATGTCATTTAATATAGGGGGCCTCTTAAAGGGAATCGTTAAAACAAAGGACAGTTTTTCGTAAAAAAGGATACTAAAGGAAAACTTATCTTTTTTGTCTACGCAGCAGTTGGCATTCTAACAATTATCAGTCACTGACGAATGTACTTTACAAGGAATGTTTTTTAAAGGGATTACAAACCTATTATAAAATTTTTCCCCAAAACTGGTTACTTATTAAAATCACATTATATTGCTTCTTTACAACACTAATCTACCAAATACTGAATTATGTATTTTCTACACATTAAGAGGCAAACCATCTTAAATGAGTGAAAAAGTTTTATAAATAAATAATGTCGGAACTTCTTCGATGGAAACAAACTTTAATGACACAACTCTTTGCAATATGCGCAGCTTTCGCGGAGGAAGTTTCAATTCGAGTCCTCTTGTGACCACGTATGTAAAGCATTTCATATCAGTAGTCAGGATTCCAGGGGGTAAGGGGGTTCGGATTTTCTCCCATGAGACACAAATGCGTTACACATAAAAGTGTGACACGTCTTTCCTTAAAGACAAGTCGATGAGTTTGTTCTGGCTTACATATGTGGAACACGAAGTGTATTGATAATTATTATCAACATCGAAACCACTTAAAATTACCCTGCATGTTAAAGACAGTTTGATTTATGTGGTCATTTGCTACTAGAGTCGTAGATATGTAATAAATTTAGCATTAACCAGTGTGCACAACTTGATAGCTTTCATAGACATTTTGTCAATACTTGTTTTGAATGAACCTCCCAAGAAGAACGCACATTTCTCCTTCTCGCACAGTATGATGGAAAATTGGCTAGCACTGTGGCACCACAGGCATCAGATTTGAATCCTGACAGTGGAATAGATGTTTGTTAGTGATTCGTAATCGACGTTAAATTGTAGGTACCGGTCTATATAGCCTAAAGTGTCCCCAAAATCACCGTAGAACGACAAACCAAATCTTCTAGTCGAACTCAATTAAATTTTGTTTCCGGCTTATGGATTTATATCAATCTTTGGTATAGACATGGAAGTTCTGTATTACTAAACGGGTTTCCAATTCGACTCCTTGCCTGAGAAAACCAAATTATACTTTCCACCAAACCGCTCTGGCCCTATTTTAAGATATTGTAAGTTATAGGTACTATATAGGCTAGTTACTTTTTACAGCATGATTTTTTTAATGTTTGACTAGAATAGATTTCCTCTAGAATAATTTCTTATTTTCTCTAGAAAAGATTTCCCATTTCATTCATAAACTATGACATTAAATTTTTGACTGGTTTTGCAATTAAGAAATTATATATTTGCAATTAATTATCATTACATTTCAGTACAATGAGTTAATTCGAAATAGTAATAATAGCTTTCAATTTAATTTCAAAAATTCTTTAATCATATTATATTAATTTATATGAACTATAAAAATCTTTTATTTAATTGTAAACATGTTTGAATGGGGCTTTATAAAATTTCCATTTGGCTAAGCAGAGTAATAAAATTTTGCGAACCATTGAATTACAGGATTTTTTAAAGAATATAAAAAAATATGTGAAAAGGTCAGAACGCTGAACCATAAAAATTCTTAACCTTAAAAAAAATGTCAATATTGTAAAGTTTCGATGTATTATTGTTTTTTAAATTTATTATTAACACTCTATTATTGAATAAGAAACAGAAACTGCAGTCATCAGATTTATAAGAAATATTTTTAAAAAATGTCTATCCACATTCTTTTTTGACAGAAGCTTCATTTAAAAAAGAGCTACGTGAGCGATGATTTATTGTATTTTCACTTTCTTGAAAAGTTTGTTTAATCGCGAACCAACACGTTCCTGTTGTCAAAGTAAACAAAAAATTATTTTATGTATCCCAAAAATGTATTTATAAAAAAAAAGTTTAAAAAAAATCCTATCCATATCTGTAGATCTTTGTTATATACATTTTTTATTCGAATGTAATTCTTCACTTTATAAATTCTTTTAATGCTTACCAGTTTCATTTAAAAGAAACCAGATTTAGAAGAAAAAAAATTTTAAAAAAGGTATTTTTTTTTATTCATACTCTTTCAGATATTTGTCAGTTTTGAGTAAGATATATTGTTTTACAATAAAAAAAAATCATATTTTTTTTTTTTTTCAGTGTAATACATTAGAATGCTTCTATCAAATTTTAAGTAATACTTAATATAAAATAAATGCCCCACTCGTGGTTCAGTGGCAACGTACGCCGCTGGTGAACATTAAGGCTGAGATTCAATCCGCTGATGCTATTGCTGTAGACATTGTTTCAAAAACTAGGAGACTCGATAGCGTTTGTGATGTTCAGTATCTTGCCTCGCTAGTCGGATTGTCTGGGATTTTAGTGTGTGGTGGCAATTGTGGTCACGTATGTAAGGCATTTCGCATCAATAGTCAGAATTCCTGGGGATGGGGAGTTCAGAATTACTCCCATAAGACGCAAATGCATTACACATAAAAGTGAGACACGTTTTCCCTACAGCATTTTTTTCCTTTCTAATGCAACTGACTAACACAGACAGCTTGGTCTTGGATGTCTTAAGGCAAACGCTGCACAAACGTTACTCACTTTGCATGACCCAGGGGGCGCGTGTCACTTGAAGATAAGCCACGGACGCGGAGTAACAATGCCCCCGTAACTCTCTGCGATCCTATTAGACCGGGACCTACTTTTTAAAATGGATTCCGAACCACTACAAACTACCACGGCACCGCCGGGACTCGAACCCGAAACCTGTGGTACCGAGCGCTAGCCACTCGGCCATTCAGGCCCTGTTCCCTACAACATCGGTTGATGTATTTGTTCTGGCATTCATAAGTGGAACACGAAGTCTATTGATAATTATTAGGGGCATCAAAACTACTTAAAACTAATCTGAGTGTTAGGGAATACTTGATTTATGACGTCATTCGCCACTACAGCGATAGAGATGTAACAAATTCAGCATTAACCAGGACGCACAATTTGGTACCATTCATAGAATTTTTCAACACATGATTTGAAGGAACCCGTTAGAACCGACATAGAAATGATGGCGTTAGTCTGCGTATACTCGCAGGACGGCCAAATAATTTAACATTAAATAAAAGAAAATTAAAATAAACACGAAAATTAATACTAAAACAAACAAACTAATTAATTTTACTCTTAATGAATACTAATATACAATGATTACACTTAAATTTAGGATTTTTACAGGATTTTAAATTGGCACACAAAACGGAATTAATAAAAATATTTATAGAGAAATAATACTATTTTTTTCCATATCTTAAGCGAAATATTCCTATCTGTGGGTAGGCAAGTATATTACTCCGATAAAAACTTCGATTAATAACTATTCTCAATACAGTCTGTCTCGCAGCAAAAATTTAGTGACCAGGCCCATGCCCTGTTCCAGACAGTTCTCTCTCTCCTTCTCTCACAACGGGGTCCACCTTTCTTCCCGCAAAACTCAATGGGGTCCTCTTTCACCCCCACCAAACTGACCGGTTTTCTTTTGGACCTCCCCGTGGATACGGGAGGGGGCGTCATCCGCCACTCCTGGATTTATCAAAAAAAAGGAGATATACCTCGCCTAAACACAATAGGATAATTACAAGTTATCAACATAACCTTACAAGAGAAACACATTTCTCCTTCTGCTCGAGCGGCCTCATGGCCAATTAGCTAGTCCCCTGGCCTTTGGTACTACAGCATGGCATGGAAGTTTGTTAGTCGTTCGGAAAACCACGTTAAACTGTAGGCCTCGATCTAATTAGCAATAAGTGTACGACAAACCAAACCTTCTACTGGAACTTAAATAAATCTTTTTTTGGCTTACGGATTTATGCCAATATTTGGTATAGATATGGAGGTTTTCTGTTTGGTATCGCTAAATGGGCTTCGAAATCGACTTCCTGCTTGAGGAAACCCAATTGTGCTTGTCACCAGGCTTCTGAAACACTATTTTAAATCTAAGATTTTGCAATATATGTTTTTTAAAGCGTGTTTTTTTTTTTTTTATTATTTGTTTACAATAGATTCTCTAGAATAGTTTCTAGTTTTCTCTAGAATGGATTTCTCATTTTATTCATAACCTAGGACATTAAATATTTGACTGGCTTTGCAATTAAGGAATTAAATATTTGCAGTTAGCTATCATAACATTTCAGTACAATAGGTTAATTCGAAATAGTAATATTAGTTTTCTGTATAATTTCAAAAATTCTTCAATCATATAATATTACATAAATGAAATATGAAAATGTCTTATTTAATTGTAAATATATTTGAATGAGGCTTTATAAAATTTCCATTTGGCTAAGCAGCGTAATACAATTTTGCGAACTATTGAATTATAGAATATTTACAGAATAAAAAAAAATGTGTGAAAAAGTCAGAACGCTGAACCATTTAAAAAAAGTTGAGATTTAAAGTTTCCACACATTATTTGCTTTTTAAATTTTTTATTAACACTCTATTATTGAATAAGAAGCAGAAACTACAGACATCAGATTTGTAAAAAATATTCACATTCTCTTTTGACAGAAGTTTCATTTAAAAAGATCTATGTGAGCGACGATTTATTATATTTTTAGTTTCTTAAAAAGTTTGTTTAATTACGAACTAACACCTTTCTGTTGTCAAAATCCATAAAAAGTGAAAAAAAAATTTTTTTTTTCATTTTATGCATCCTAAAAATGTATTTATAAAAAAAAAGCTTAAAAAAAATCCTGTCCATAGCCGGATCTTTGTTATATATATTTTTCTTTTTCGAAAGTAATTTTTCAATTTATAAATTTTTTTAATGCTAACCAGTTTCATTTAAAAAAACCTTTCAATCGAAAAAAAATTAAAAAAGGTATTTTTTTTTTATTCATGCTCTTTCAAATATTTGACAGTTTTGAGTAAGATATATTGTTCTACAATAAAAAAATTCACATGTATTTATTGTTCCGAAAAATATATTAGAATAAAATCAAATCAAATTTTAAATAATACTTACTATAAAATAAATGCCCCACTCGTGGCTTTATAGTAACATGCGCCGACGGTGAGCATTAGGGCTGAGGTTCCATCCGCTGACGACTTTGTTGTAGACACTGTTTCAATAACGAAGAGACTCGATTGCGTTTGGGTTGTTCAGCATCTCGCCTCGCCAGTCGAACTGTCAGGAAGTTTATCGGGTTTTCTCCCATACGATACGCAAATGCGGGGTACTTCCTCCTAAAAGTCCTCCTGGAAGGTACTGCCCTCCTTCTTCAGCGAATCGAAATCAAGTCAGACTTTTACCTAAGGGAGCTCCATCACAACAGAAGATGAATAGACTACTGATGGGATGTCCATCGCGCTCTGCCGAACACTGAGGATTATTCACAACAACAATAAAATTATTATATTATATTTAATATAATAATTATGTTTTGATATTAGAATTAGAAATGAACATCCCTAAGGGTTACATGAGGGGAGGGGTTCGTATACTCCTCCTTAAGACATTCATTTGTCGTTTGAATCACCATCGAGCCACCTCTTTTTAAATTCCTACTATTAGTTCACACTCTCCCTATATATATATTTTGTTCAAATTTTCAATCGATAATCAAATACTTTTTATTCATCCACTCAAGTTCAAAAAAATTTTTTTTGAACTTGTAGTGGAGGACACTGGATGTTAATACAGTTTTCTTTCAAATATTAATTCAGTAATTAAATTGAATTCCTTAATTTCAGTTTTTTTAGATTTAAGTTGCATGTATCTAATAATAGATGGCGCCAGATGTAAGAGGAAAATTTCAACTTTATTTCTAAAGGTCTTTTCTGCAATATTGTGGAAAAAAAGTAGGACTTGACTTTAAAATTTTTTTTATTATTACTTGTTTATAGCAAAATAGGACGGCAATAATTTGATGCGTCTTTTTAAACGATAGCATGCTTATGTTGCCACCGGGACACTATTAGGACTAATAAAATAACATGCGTAATCAATTTTGAATCCACATCATCAAAATATCATGGATTGATGAGGAAGTACTCATATAAAAGTCAGGTCTCATATAAAATATAAATGTTTTATCGAGTTATCATGAAAGTACTGTCCATTTATTTCTAATTAAAATAAAACGGATTTGTTTCTGTGCCTGATCCTCAGCATTCGGTAGCATGGGGCGGAATCCCATGAGTAATTGGCAGCTCCTGTTGTGATGGAGCACCCGTAGGTAGAAGTCTGACTTGTCTCCGAGTCACTAAAGAAGTTGGCAGTGGCCCTTCCGGTAGAACTGATCCGCATTTGCGTATCGTAAAGGATAAAACTCAGAAAGCACCCACTAGATAGTCTGACTAACGTTAAAAGGTGTTGAACATCCCAAACTCCAATTTCCTCGTTTTTGGAAACAGTGCCTACAACGAAGCCGCCAGCGGATCAAACCTCCCCTCTAATACTCACCAGCGTCACTCAGCTGCGAGTCAGGCATAAAACGGATTTTATTTTGACAATTTGTCTAGAAAAATAGAGACATTAACATAAAATCATTATCTAACTATAAAATCGTTGTTTAAAATTCTAAATAAATGTTAATTTGTACGAACAAGGTCGAGAAAATAGGGTGATTAAACACAAACTTCACAGTCGATTCCCAAAGCCTCTCTTACAGTGTAGAACCTGCATTACCATTGATGTTTAACAACGGTGGCCGTTTTTCCCGCAAAAATATTATCAGTGTCTTAGCTACTCCCGTTAAACTTCAGGGGTTTTGATGGATCGTCTCCTAATAGCTTATAATAAACAATTACTCCCGTCTCTAGACTAAAAATAATCTTCTTTGGATGTAAATCACTTCTGGGCCGTTGGGTAGACATTGAAAGCCCGTTATGTCATTACCCTTTGCGTCTGAAATTGTTATATTGAGTTTTTAAATTTTATTGATGCTATAGAACAGGGGTCACCAAACTTTCCAGCCTTAGGGCCATACTATTTACTCCAGTAAGTTCCAAGGGCCAAAACCGTTTTAATTTTTTTGCCATTATCTATAATTTTTACACCAGTCGCCGAGTACGCACTCTGAGCAAGCATATACCTGCTAACTATAAATTATTGTCTGTGAAAAATCACAATTACACAAATCTCATTAGTATTTTTTTACAATTGGATTCCCCGCGGTTTCATTCGCGTTCATTTAGCTTTTCCGTTCCTGAGGGATTTTCAGGATAAAAATCATATGTTCGATTCAGGATATATACATTCCAAACATCGATATACATACATATGCGATACTCTTCACCCCAACATAACTACCGAGGGTGACCGCGGGATGTTCACTATTTTATAATGTTAGTGGGATTCATTTCAATTACTTGTTAGTTCTTATGCTTAAGTTAAATTTTCCGCGTATTATGCTTGTCATTAAGCTTTACCTAGCAAGTCAATAAAACCGAGTTATTATCATTCTGCGCTTTTTTATCCAACTTATTACAACAACAATAAGCTATTCGCTGTCGCGGGCCGGATTGATGACACTGGCGTAGTAGCGGGCCGTAGTTTGGAGACCCCTGCTATAGAATATTACAATTTGTATCTTCAAAATATCAACTGTATTTCGATGGACAACAGTTCTTTTTATTTAAATTCAAAAGAAATTTTGTCCCAAAATGTAGTGCTTCGAATACATATTGTTTTAATACTATAAATTATCTTGTTTTTCTAACTGGCAACTTGCTTAATTTTTAGGGAACTATGTAACAATTCGGTTTAAGATTTTTGCAATAAAAGAGTAACAGAAACATTAGAACGTGGAACATTTTTAATAACGACAAATAAAATAATAACAATATATATATGTGTATTCTTCATTTGTGCAACAGACCCAAAGCCGTCTGCCTTCTGGCAGCTTCCGAAACATGAGATGTTTTCTTTTTACTGGGTAGGGGTGTCGGTCAACAGTCATTTTAAACCAAGACCTACGGTTTCCGAACCACTACAAATATCCATGGCACCGCCAGGGCACGGACCCGAAACCTATGGCACCGAGCATTAGTTACTATATATATATGTATATATATAAACTCGGAGCCTGAATGGCCGAGTGGCTAGCGCTCTGGCGCTCGGTACCACAGGTTTCGGGTTTGAGTCTCGGCGGTGCCATAGATGTCTGTAGTGGTTCGGAATCCACTTTAAACCGTAGGTCCCGGTCTAATAGGATCGTAGAGCGTTGCGGGGGCATTGTTACTCCCCGTCCGTGGCTTATCTTCACGTTACACGAGCCCCCTGGGTAATGCAAAGTGAGTAATGTCTGTGTAGCGCTTGCCTTAAGGCATCCATGACCAAGCGGTCTAAGTGTTTGCCAGCTGCATTAGAAAGAAAAAAAAATATATAAACTCTGAAATTTTTTTTTTTATTCAATTATGTAGCTTTAAATAAATTAATAATAATAAAATTAAATACAATAAAATTTATCTAAGTTCTAATGTATGTTAACGTTTAGCAAAAATTTAAAATTCAATTTTTGAGACTACTTATTGATCATTAAAGAAAATTATTTGTTTGATTAACAATAAAAATAAATCTTTTTTTTTATATGATTCCGTCTGTATTAAATTATATATGCATTACACTGCTTACTGCCTGCAGTTATTTAATGGTTGCTACTGATTTCATGTCTAGTGAATGAATCCATTTCAATAAAATGTTAAAATAAAATTATTTTATTTTTTGAAAACTTTTAACTTAAAGCTTTTAGCTTGAAAAAAATAATGTACTTTCCTATTTAATTATTGTTCATTAAAATAAAATATCGTCTTCCATTCCATGAAAATAATGTTCGATTTTATTATGATTCAAACTATTAATCAACAACGGAAAAAAAACAGCGGCTTAATGAATTAAATTTGTATAAATGGATATAGTTTGCAAGTAAATAAATAATTTTCTACAGAAGAAAAAAAAATCATGCTTTCTATTTTCTTTTTTATATGATAAGAAATGTTTTATAACTTCGGTTCTTATTGAAAAGCCTTCTAAATGCTAATGCAGAGTATCCATTAGAACTTTTGGTTTTGCTCATCACTATGAAGCTTAATGATCATTTTAAAATTAAAATATCAATTTAGTGAACCTGTTTTGCTCTCTGATGCCATTATAATTTGAAACAAATACCTCAGAACTAGGGATTGCAATATCGGACCAAAAGTTCAATACCGGTATTCGGTAGTTTTTAGATCTTAATACCGGGATACCGGTTTTAATACCGGTAGTAGAAATTGTAGAAAAAGAAAGAAAACACAGGTGTGTCTTTGTTTTAGTTGCAGTTTTATTAGAGAATGTAAATATCACGAAAAACACTCGAAAGGGCAAATGATCTAATACTGACATTTTACTTATAATTTCATCCAAATTATCTTTTTTTTTTTTTTTTTTTTTAAATAATCTAAAATCCCTGATGGCTTGGGCTAAGAAACTGTGCTTAAGTTTGTATCTTCATCGCAATTAGGTTATTTCCTCTTTAGAAAATTTGTATCATGTTTCGTTTTCAAATGTGTAAAGAGTCCTCTTGTACTTCCTCTATTCACTTTAATAACTCTTGAAAATTTTTTACAGTATTCCACCATATTCAGCCAAACCGAAATATTATCAACTGATTTTTTCATGTTCTTTAAAGTTATTCTTATTCATTATTATGGGGTATTATTTATGAGTATATATATATAATAAATCTGAAATCTTAATCCCGGTATACCGGTATTGCAATCCCTACTCAGAACAGGAGGAGTTCATTTCCTCACTTTTTTTTTTTCTAAAACCTAACGTAGAATTGTTCCGGCTTACGGATTTATTGTGTTTATACCTGATGTGAATATAGTTTTTACATATGTTGTGCTTCAAAAGGTTTCCAAAGCTAGCCACGTTAACTAATTAAGTATTTCTTTTTTGAAAGCATTCAATGCTTATTATGTCTTGAAATAAAATAAAATTTTACTTTTTAAAATAAAAATTTTTGTTTCAAGGATTCTTTCATTTTAAATACAATTAATATCTATTTAATGTTAAATTTAAAAATATCTTTTCTTGTATAGTCAAAATATAGGATATTTTAATGTCTTTTAGCAGACGACCAGCCATCATGTTAAATTAAAATAATATTAATTAAAAAAATTTAAACAGATTATGAAAAAACATTTCCAATTTACTAAGTTGGATTTCAAAAGAAAACTTAAGCAAATTCACTTAAAATAAATCTTATACAATCTCGCAATCCCTCAAAAAGGTTTTTTTATATTTTAAATGTTAAACAAAAATAAGTAAAATCATTAAATCATAAAAACAAAGATCATGTAACTCTAATATTGATTAAATATTAAATAAATAAATTACTTTTTGAAACTAAAATAAATAAAAAAATTAATAAATAAAAATAAAAGACAAGTGAATATATTAAAATATTAAATGAAAACTACGAACATCATAAATTACAAATTATATATTTCATAAGATCAAACTGTGGTAGTTAAAAGGAATATTTAAATTGAATAGAAAATAGAATTACATCCTTTTTGCAGTAAAAAAAAAAAGAGTCTATTTATAAAATACTATTAATAAACTGTTTATCGGATTTTTTATGGGAAAAATAATTGTCACAGTGTTTGTTGCCAAACTCCTCCGAAACGGCTCGACCGATTCTTATGAAAATTTTTGTGCATATTTATTAGGTCTGCGAATCGGTCGTAATCTATTTTTTAAACCCCTAAGTGATAAGGGGGGTCCACCCCTAAATATTTTTTAAAATTTCTTTGGCAGACCAATGTAGTGGCAACAGTGTAGCGGTTTTTTTTTCGAACAATATAATGACTATTTTTAGATGGCGCCGTGTCTCGATGCCTGTACTACATAACCGTAAAATTTTCAGGTTCTGAATATTATTGTTTTATGTACTACTTTAAATGTTGTGAAAATTATGTATGAAATTTATATTATTTCTATGCGAAATAAATCAAATGTATGCAAGTATTACCTGATTTGATTATCAATATTTTTTTATTTTCTAAGTTTGAATTTGAATTGGAATAAAATATATGGAATGAAAAGTTGTGAATCAAAACATTGAACTTTTCTATGCTTAAAGTTTGTCAACATGTGTTTTATTTGATTAAGAATTCTAAAAAGAAATGTGATCTGCAAGATAATATAATATATTGATAATATTAATCTGATGAATTTTAAGCATTTTTTGAAAAGTGTCAAAATGAAGTAAATGGTACTTTTAAATTGGAAGTTATTTAAAGAAAGCAAAACAAATAAATAAGTTTTTATATTAATAAAGGAGAATTTAAAGCTCAATAACATTTTTATGTCTGTACATTTGTTTTTATTTACATTTAGAAGTTGGTTTTAATTATTTCTTATTTGAATTTTTATGCATTTTGTGTTCCTTTAAAACATCATAATACCCATATATTTTTATTTAAATGCTTTGAAACTTCATGTAAAAGTTTTCTTTAAATGTATGAAAGGAATAGAACATGGAAATTAACCTAAATTCATAGATTATTTTTATTTCAGTTTTTAAACTAAGAATTTTTGTAAATAATTTTAAAGAAATATGATGAATTTTAAGCATTTTTTGAAAAGTGTCAAAATGAAGTAAACTCTGCAATTATTTGATATAATGATAACATTAAAATTTTATAAAAGGTATTATAATAGTTGCAAGTTGAAAATCAAGGACATTTTTTTAAAAAAACTTTTGTTATTTGAAAAACAAAGAATTTGAGTTATAAATTTGAGTGATTTGAATATTGTCGAAGAAAAATTGATAAATGGTACTTTTAAATTGGAAGTTATTTAAAGAAAGCAAAACAAATAAATAAGTTATATTAATAAAGGAGAATTTAAAGCTCAATTTTTATTTCAGTTTTTAAACTAAGAATTTTTGTAAATTTAAAGAAATATGATGAATTTTAAGCATTTTTTGAAAAGTGTCAAAATGAAGTAAACTCTGCAATTATTTGATATAATGATAACATTAAAATTTTATAAAAGGTATTATAATAGTTGCAAGTTGAAAATCAAGGACATTTTTTTTTTTTTAAAAAAACTTTTGTTATTTGAAAAAAAAAAAAAGAATTTGAGTGATTTGAATATTGTCGAAGAAAAATTGATAAATGGTACTTTTAAATTGGAAGTTATTTAAAGAAAGCAAAACAAATAAATAAGTTTTTATATTAATAAAGGAGAATTTAAAGCTCAATAACATTTTTATGTCTGTACATTTGTTTTTATTTACATTTAGAAGTTGGTTTTAATTATTTCTTATTTGAATTTTTATGCATTTTGTGTTCCTTTAAAACATCATAATACCCATATATTTTTATTTAAATGCTTTGAAACTTCATGTAAAAGTTTTCTTTAAATGTATGAAAGGAATAGAACATGGAAATTAACCTAAATTCATAGATTATTTTTATTTCAGTTTTTAAACTAAGAATTTTTGTAAATAATTTTAAAGAAATATGATGAATTTTAAGCATTTTTTGAAAAGTGTCAAAATGAAGTAAACTCTGCAATTATTTGATATAATGATAACATTAAAATTTTATAAAAGGTATTATAATAGTTGCAAGTTGAAAATCAAGGACATTTTTTTTAAAAAAAACTTTTGTTATTTGAAAAACAAAGAATTTGAGTTATAAATTTGAGTGATTTGAATATTGTCGAAGAAAAATTGATAAATGGTACTTTTAAATTGGAAGTTATTTAAAGAAAGCAAAACAAATAAATAAGTTTTTATATTAATAAAGGAGAATTTAAAGCTCAATAACATTTTTATGTCTGTACATTTGTTTTTATTTACATTTAGAAGTTGGTTTTAATTATTTCTTATTTGAATTTTTATGCATTTTGTGTTCCTTTAAAACATCATAATACCCATATATTTTTATTTAAATGCTTTGAAACTTCATGTAAAAGTTTTCTTTAAATGTATGAAAGGAATAGAACATGGAAATTAACCTAAATTCATAGATTATTTTTATTTCAGTTTTTAAACTAAGAATTTTTGTAAATAATTTTAAAGAAATATGATGAATTTTAAGCATTTTTGAAAAGTGTCAAAATGAAGTAAACTCTGCAATTATTTGATATAATGATAACATTAAAATTTTATAAAAGGTATTATAATAGTTGCAAGTTGAAAATCAAGGACATTTTTTTTTTTAAAAAAACTTTTGTTATTTGAAAAACAAAGAATTTGAGTTATAAATTTGAGTGATTTGAATATTGTCGAAGAAAAATTGATAAATGGTACTTTTAAATTGGAAGTTATTTAAAGAAAGCAAAACAAATAAATAAGTTTTTATATTAATAAAGGAGAATTTAAAGCTCAATAACATTTTTATGTATGTACATTTGTTTTTATTTACATTTAGAAGTTGGTTTTAATTATTTCTTATTTGAATTTTTATGCATTTTGTGTTCCTTCAAAACATCATAATACCCATATATTTTTATTTAAATGCTTTGAAACTTCATGTAAAAGTTTTCTTTAAATGTATGAAAGGAATAGAACATGGAAATTAACCTAAATTCATAAATTATTTTTATTTTAGTTTTTAAACTAAGAATTTTTGTAAATATGTAAAAAAAAGTTTGTGTCGACAAACTTTAAGCATACAAAAATGTATAAATAATTAAGATATAAATTTGAAAACAGTATATTACCTACATAAGGATATTCCCAGCATAAAAATATTTGCAAAGGAAAAACTATTCATGTTTTATTTATTTTTGAATTATCAAGTTTTGCAACAATATCACATTTTTGCAATGTTTATCCATATTTTAAAGAATAAATTGTATAAAAAATAGTTAAAGTTGATATTTTTATGTGAAATTCAAAGGTTTTGAATGTATTTAATCAAAACACTTGAAAAAGGACTAAATATTTTAAATCCAGGTCATTTATTATTAAAAAGCCTTTGCAAGTAGGAGGAAGTTGTAAAAAAAAATTTTGTCGAGCAAATTTTAACTTTTTCAAAACAAAGCTCAGAAAATATTTAGAGCTTTAAGGAAAAATAAAACTATATTTTTTAATAAATAAGACTATGAACTTGATAATTCAATGGCATTTTAATATATTTACAACATTTTTAAAAGTAATATCTCCAATTAAAAGTTGTTTTTAGCTTTTTCTCAGAATGAATTTTTATGCTTTTTGTTTTCATGTGAAGCACCATAACACAAGTAATTTTGATCCAAATGTTACAAAACTTTGTATTTATGTTTTTCATAAATGTTTACAGGTAATAAAACTCTGAAATGATTATAGCTACATAAATATTTTTTATTTTAATTGTTAAGCTTGGAATTACATGCAAATTTTGAAAGAATTTTGTGTCGACAGCATTTAAACTAGCACAAAATAATAAAGATATAAATTTACCAGAGATCCATTCCCTGTAATATGTTAGTACAAACAAATACAAACTTAGAAATTTAAAAAATATTGATTTGATTTTGAGTTATCATGTTTTGTAACAGTATCAAGTTTTGGCCATTTTTACCCTTATTTTAGCTTATAAAAATAAAAAAATAATAATAATAATGAAATTTTTTTATGTGAAATCATTAGTTTTTAGATACATTCAATCCAAAAATGTGTACAAAGATAAAAAAATTTCAAAAAAATTCATTCGAACGTGTTCGTGTACCTTAAACAATCGTTTACATTTTATTGTGAATTTTTTTTTAAGTCATTTATTATTATATCTCGATTTTATTTTAATTGTATTGTATTTTTTCAATTATCATTTTCAGTAAAATGCCACCAAAAAATCTAACCTCAACAATACCCGTAGGCGTGAGGTACGACGTAGACGTGCTGAGAGGGCCCTCATGTCAACAAATCAAACCACGACAGCAAACGATAACAATACCAATTATAGTATCTAATAATTTAAAGAAATACAAGAAAGAAAGCCACAGTCAACGCGTGGCCGATGGTCTTGAAACTAACAAGATTTTCGAAAGTCAGATTAACAAGAAATAGTGTTCATCGATTAGTTCTTAGAAAAATGAAAGCAACGATTATTAAAAATTAAATTTGGTAAAATAATTATAAAACAGTGTTAAAAATCAACATTATCTATCTCATTCATTAAATTAATAAAAATTAAACATTTTATATTCGTTGAAGCTTAATTTGATCTTTTCATCATTCTTTACCAATCACTTCCTTAACAATACCAATTATAGTATCTAATAACTACACGAAATACAGGAAAGCCACAGCAACGCGTGGCCGGGTCTGCTAGTATTATATATGGTCCATTTTCTGTAATTTGAATGTTATGAGACATTTGTCTCAAAAATTAATGGGTATATAATTTTTCACACGCTGAAGGGATTGCGCTTAATATGGAATGAAAAAGTTACAGTTAGTGGTTAATTAATCACGTTATTTAATTTTGTTGATCAATTGTATTACATCATAATTTAGTTCCTTCGAGCTATTTCTTACGAAACTGCGTATATGTGAAGAGCAACTGATAATTACGAAAGTAATTAAGGGTGTACAATTTCTTTGGGTGGGGGTGGGCGACTATAATAATTATAGATGAATTATTATTACTATTGTTTTTACCATAGGGTTTTTTTTTTGTGAAAGAAATTTAGAACTAGAAGCGCTATAGGATGACATCTGGGAAATTTGCAAATCCTCTACTTTTTGTGTCCCTCCGAATGTTGTTCCAGCCTAGGGATTTATCGTGTTCATCCTCAACATAACTTTCAGCTCGACTTATGGCTTAGTGAAATTCGAATATTTTGGCGACATTCTTGTAGTCTCTGTTTTCAGAATCGAGGAGACTCGATGGCGATTGTCACAGTGTATATTAAAACGTCTAGCATTGATATCAGACTGTCTGGCAGGAGTTTTCCGGACTTTATCCCTTATCGTAATCATTTGTAGTATCCCTAACAGTACCCCTGGAAGGCATTGCCCCACCCGTCATCTGTCAGTGGTCCTTTCGCGTTATATATGAGGCGCACCGATGTTCCACTCTCATGTTTCCAAAGTATAAGTGATACATAGTCTTAGGTACGGGCTTGAGGTATGGAGAAAAGAAAAAAATCATAACTTTCAGTTCGACAGTAGTTATATAATAACTTTTCGGTCTGAAGATTTATCATTCTCATACTCGGCATAACTTTCAATTCGTCCTCATTTAAATGGCATCGAACCAAGATCCTGGAGTGCGTCCTAATATTTACACAGAAAAATTCTTTCTTTGTTAAAACTGCGAAAATCTTTAACATCAAACGACAACAAAACACAGAATCTTGTTTCGAATAACGCTCCCCACTTTAACTGAGGTTGCAAAATTAAGTATCCTCTGCTAATAGTTCCCTCAGTTTCTCTACTCTTATTTCTGCTCTGAAAGAGATGACACGAAAAGTCAGACCTGGTGGGAGTATTCCGGGGTTTCTTAAACACGATACTCAAACACGGAGTTGCTCCTCCTGAAAGTCCTCTCGGAAAGCACTGACCTTCTTCTTCAGCGTTACGGAGCCAAGCCAGACTTCTACCTAAGGGTGGTCCATCACATCAGAAGCTGACCTCCCCTCTTTCCCTCCTTCCCTGGGACTACACGGATTCTTGGACTTGTTCTAGTTCTTACTATTTACTAAGTGGATCAAGAAAAAAATGAATTTATCGAGTTTGGATTCAGTTCGAGGAGACATAAACTGAACTTAAACCCACGTGCACTAGCTGAGAAAGATTCTAAGCCTTTGCCATCAGAGAGAGCAAAATTATAAACATATTACTGAAAATTATCTGATTAAATTAGAAACATATCACTGATATGTTTGTAGTTTAATCTAAAAAAAATGTCTGATTAAATTTTCTTTTAGAGAGAACTGAGAGCCATAAAGTAGCAATAAATTACAGGTGTACAGCAGTTAGAAACGGTTATTACTAGAAAATGTAGAACTAAGTTAAATAGAAATTAGCGTAACAATCGATTTTTTTTTGGAAATTTAAGAAGAGCAAAGCGGATGTTATTACATATATATAATACTTTATTTCTTTATATATAATAAGAAATTATTAATATAATATACTATAAAAGTATAAAAATATCATTACATTAATGTTTTAGTGTTACACATAAGTATTCTATCCTATTATGATTTGGACTATCATAATAACTTTTCAGCTTGAACATTTACCATTCTCATTACCGCCATAGCTGTCGATTCATCCTCACTTAAAGTTCATCGAACCAAGATCCTGGAGCGGGTCCTAATATTTGCGTAGAAAAATTCATTCCAGTTAAAACTGCGAAAATCTTTAACTTCAAACTACAACAAAGGCCAGAATCTTGTTTCGAATAGCGCTCTCCAAGTCCCCCACTTTAACTGAGGTTGCAAAATTAAGTATCCTCTGCTAATAGTTCGCTCATTTTCTCTGCTCTTATTTCAGCTAAGAAAGAGATGACTTGCTCCTAACTTAGTCAAAAGTATTTAGTGCTGTCGAAAGACTGTATCCGTTTGAGTCGTTGCCAATTTCCAAAACTGAGTATCAGAAATCCAAAATAGGAGAAAGTTTCTTCATTAAATCAGCCAAAGTGGCTTCAACTCCGTAGCGAAGTCTTTTCATTGTCACGTGTAATCTCTTTCAGAAAGAGTGATGCCAGCACAAAGTTAAAAATTTAAAATATCGACGCACTACAACAATGTTTGAAGTTCATTTAGAAGTGAAGATATGAATGCATTATCGTAAAGATGGGTGCAGTTTTGTAAAGAATTTTGTCGTGTTCAAAATATAGATCTATGTTTAGCAATTAAATAAATATTTTAAAAAAATGCTTCTTAAATATTGATTTTTAATTAATTTTGTGTTGATGATTTATAATTATATTTTTAATTTTTTTCTGTTCGTCATTTTACTTGTTGCCATTTATTAAACAATAAAAAAAGTTCTAATTTTTGTGAAAATAGATTGTTTTAGTATTTTAAAATCTTTCATAATTAAGTTATTTAGATTACAGTAAGTTTTTGAAAGAAATTATATAAAATTATTTTAAATCACCTCTTATTTTATCATTCATATATAATTAAGTTAATCACTTTATAATCATCCAGTAAAAAGACAAAAATATTATTTAAATTATTGATATAAAATAATGGATGCATTAAAATTTAATGATACATAAAAAACGTATACAGTTTTTCCACACCTTAAAGAATCAATATGTTTTAGACTTTCAGGTATCTATTCGATTTTATTGATGTAAAATAATGGATGCATCAAATTTTTGAAAGGCTTAAGTGGTACATAAAAAAAAAAAAAACGAATACAGTTTTCCCTCATATTAAAGAAAAAAATATATTTTTGATTAAGCTATCCAGTTTTCATAGTATCTCATTAGAAATTATATCCCAAACGAATGTTATTAACAAATTTTTAATATAATACTTTTAACTGTTTTTGAGCTCAAATTAATTGTGATAAATCTATTTAAATTTTGTATAAGTAGTTAATAGATTTCTCATTTTATATTTTATGATAATACTAATAAAATCCAAATGGATCTTAAAAATTTTAATTCAGCATCAATTATAATTTAGAATTGCAGAGTTTTAAATATTTCTACTCTTTATATATTAAACTGATAGTCATATAAATTATAATTTTAAAATAATTATTGTACAGTTTACGAAATGATGTAAGGAATGATTTGTTATAAATAAAACAATAAATTATTTATTTACTTATAATTTACTGAAAATAATTTTTAATTTCACATATAAAGTATATCTCTTTTTTTTCCAAAATATTTTTTTTAATAAAAGTAACGATATTTACTAAGATAATTAAGGAACTCAAAATGGCACTCTTTCTTTGTCAAATTAATTAAAATCAGCGAAGCATTTTAAAATAAACGTGAAAAAACACTTCATCTTAAGTTAGTTTAAATTAAGCAAGTTAATAAATTTTAATAAAGGAAATTAGCAAAAAAATATCTCAAGAAATTATTACGCCTTACCAATAACTGAAGTCTCTGCTCCCAGTTCTCCTTCTTCCCAGTTTCTCCTTCTTCCCAGTCTGTCCAAATTCTTCTCCAACTCCACCCTCTGACCTTTGATACCACAGGCTTCAGGTTCGTATCGTGGTGGTGGCATGGATGTTTGTGAGTGGTTCGGAATTCAAGTTAAGCTGTAGGTCTCGGTCTAATTATCCCAAAGTGTGCACAAACCACAGAGCGACCATTTGTTCTTATGGTAGTTACATAGTATCATACTATATTTTTATATCCTAAGATTCAGTGTAGTCCTATAATTGCATAATTAGAAAATTGTTTATCTTTCTCATGTTTTTAAATAATAGGAGGCAACATAACCCTAATTATAAGAGTGAAGCTTTGAGTATAGTAAAGTATCCTATCATTCTTGTGCCTATAATAGTTATATAGTAATATAATATTTTTTTATGTTATAAAATTCAGTGTATTCCTATAATTGCATAATTAAAAAATTTTTTATTTTCCCACTTTTCTAAATAGTAGGAGGTAATATAACTCTGAATATGGAAGTGAGGTTTAGAGCATAGTAAAGTATCATGTTATTCCAGTGCTTATGGTAGTTTTATAGTATTATTATTGTTTATATCTTAAGGTTCAGAGTATTCCGATAATTGCATAATTGGAATATTGTTTATTTTTCTCACCTTTCTAAACAGTAGGGAAAAACATAACCCTTAATATAGGAGTGAGTACAGTAAAGTATCATATCATACTTGTGCTTTTGGTAGTTATATAGTATCATACTATATTTATGTCCTAAGATGTAGTGTATTCCTATAATTGCAAAATTTGAAAATTGTTTATTTTCTCACTTTTTTTAAATAATAGGGAACAACATCACCCTGAATGTGGGAGTTAGGTTACAGTATAGTAAAGTATCATATCATTCTTCTACTTATAGTAGTTATATAGTATCATACTATATTTTTTATGTACTGAGATTCTGTGTATTCCTTTAATTACAAAATTTGAAAATTCTTTATTTTTCTCACTTTTTTAAATAGTAGGTGGCAACGTAACCCTGGATATGAGAGGGATGGTTTAGAGTAAAATAAAGTATCATACTATCCTTGTTGTATAAAAGATATCTAAAATTATATTAAAAAACAATATATGCTTTATAAATTGAATTTTATCTTTGGGAAAAAATAAGCAACAATTGTGTTGAATAATTGCGCAGCAAGAATAATTTTGATTTGTGTATTATGAAATCTGAAATAAGCTACAGATTATTAGGGCTCACTTAAAAGGAATTTTTTAAATAATTCATTTTCAATAATATAGTTCAGTCTTTCGCAATTATTCTCTGTTGTAACTCTCATTAAGTTAATTCACTCATTATAACCAAAAACTAGGTTAAGTCATAGCTGTACTAATTCTAGTTACGTAGAAAATATCAGTTTTGAAAGATCAGAGAATTTCACAAACATCTTGTGTTTGTGAAATTGCAATCAATAACGTCTGTGACTTCACAAGCATTTTCGCTTTTAGTTAAACTAACGAGACATTTTTATGTTTGCCAATTAACTTTAAAAAAGTACAAGCAGAAGTTTCAAAGTGTAATTAGTTTTAGACTTTCGCAAGATCAATCTTCAAAAATTAAAAAGCGATCGAAACATTTTCATTGCTCTTTTTATTAAACAAATTTAGTTTTTTTTAAGTCTAGACAAAACTATTTTATGTGATTTTTTGGTACTTTAATTAAAAGTTAAAAAAATACTATGTATATCGGAAAAAAAATTTTTTTTTTTCTTTCTTGCAAAATCACAGTGTAAAAAATATTGACTTATGCTTATTTTAATTGGCAAAAAATACTTCGTTTTCAAAAAGCAAAATGTTGCCCAATGAATGACTTAATAAAATGAATTTTATGAAAACATTTAAAAAATAGCTGTATGAGCACATTTTAGTGGACTTCTGTCTTAGTGGTGTTCTTTCTGTGTTTAGTGGACTGTCCACTTCTGTCTAAAAAAAAAAATTGTGGCATGGATGAATATTTTCAAAAAACCTGTCGTGTTTCTGATACCTGCAGTACTTTTTTTCATCCTACTCCAAAAAATGGCTGCTACTTTATAATTATTTGTCTGATAACTGAATAAAATTCAGAAATACAAAAAATGGTAAAAAAAAAACAAAAAAACCCCAATTTATTAAAAGAATTATTAAAAAAAGATGAAAACATGAAACAGGATAAGTTCATGTGTCATTTTTATCAAGACCACACAACACATTCAAATTTGAGCTTTCAAGTCAATATGATTCATATACTTCCGAAGATAATCATGTCCTTAATATGAAAGCAAGCAATGTCCCCGTTGTATCTCGTAGTAGATGGAAATTCAACGTGGGTTTTAACAATTGACGTATAATATATACAACTGAATAAAAATTAGAAATATAAAATAAGCAAAAAGTATAATATACTACTATACATACTATATCTAGTATAATATACTATTATACCTACTATACACTGAAGTGACAAAAGTCATGGGATAGCAATATGCAAATTTTCAGATGGCAGTAGCATCGCGTAGAACAGGTATAAATGCGCAGTGCTTTCGCAGAGCTTTCATTTCTGTTCAAGTTATTCATGTGAAGAGGTTTTGACGTGATGATGACCGCACGACGGGAATTAACAGACTTTGAACGCGGAATGTCAGTTGGAGCTAGACGCATGGGTCATGCCATTTCGGAAATCGTTAGGGAATTCAACATTCCCAGATCCACTGTGTCAAGAGTGTGCCGAGAGTATGAAATTTCAGGCATAACATCCCACCATGGACAGCGCAGTGGTCGAATACCTGCACTTAACGACCGAGATCGGCGACGTCTGCAAGGAGTCGTAAATTCTAACAGACAAGCAACACTGCGTCAAAATAACCGCAGAAATCAATGGGGGACGTACAAGGGACTTGTCTGTTAGAACTGTGCTGAGAAATTTGGCTTTCTTGGGCTATTCCAGCAGAAGACCGACTCGAGTACCTTTACTGACAGAACGACATCGCTTGCAGCGACTCTCGTGGGCACGTGAGCATATACCGTGGCCTGGTCCGATGAGTCACGATTTCAGTTGGTAAGAGCTGATGGTAGGGTTCGAGTGTGGCGCAGACCCCACGAAGCCATGGACCCAAACTGTCAGCAAGGCACTGTTCAAGCTGGTGGTGGCTCCGTAATGGTGTGGGCTGTTTTTTTCATGGCATGGACTTGGTCCTCTGGTGCGACTGGACCGAACATTGACTGGAAATGCTTATGTTCAGCTACTTGGAGATCACTTGCAGCCATTCATGGACTTCATGTACCCAAACAACGATGGGATTTTTTATGGATGACAATGCGCCATGTCACCGGGCCACAACTGTTCGCGATTGGTTTGAAGAACATTCTGGACAATTCCAACGAATGATCTGGCCACCTAGATCGCCCGACATGAATCCCATCGAGCATTTATGGGACATCATCGAGAGGTCTGTTCGTGCCCAAAATCCCTGCACCATCAACGCTTTCACAATTATGGACGTCTATCGAGACAGCATGGCTCAATATTCCTGCAGAAGACTTCCAACGACTTGTTGAGTCCATGCCACGTCGAGTTGCTGCACTTCGCCGGGCGAAAGGAGGGCCGACACGATATTAAGAGGTATCCCATGACTTTTGTCACTTCAGTGTAT